>CM075477.1:7652500-7702500 GCA_037950665.1 Hypophthalmichthys nobilis
TATATATATATATATCTATATATATATATATATATATAATCTCTCTTGTGAACTAATGTTTAGCTTTTCTTTTTAATAGTCAATTTATTTACAGCAGTCATCAAGCTTGTACACACTGGTCAGTGGTCACAGATAAAGATGTACCTTTAATTTCACCACGCTGATTGCTCACTAAAAACCCCACAGTCATGTTTTCTGCAATTTTAAGTTTGCTTTTGAAGTGACATAATGCAGTTTCTATTAGTGTTCCCATTGACGCCACGGGTGTCTTCATTCAGGCCGATTTGACAAGAACGTACACGAAAACAAGAGGCGGGATTTATCGCACAAACCAATCATATCCAATCATAACCGATCATATAAAATCATAGCGCGATGGAGGCACTGCCTCCTCTCACGTGACTTTCCCCCATCCATTCTCAATTACCCCCCACTAAACCCACCGCACGCTAGGGGGTTCTGCTTTATTTCTATGAGCTAAAGGGAGGCAAGAGAGACACGGACTCCCCGCTGTAACTTCACCTGTGGGTGTCGCTGTTGGGCAGTGTTTCGTTAGAAAAATGAGTGACTTTTACACTTTAATGTCAAATTTTGTAATATTTGCTTTGTTTTATATTTGTAATATCGATTATTTTCTCATCCAGTTTTATATCATTGACGAATAAGATTTTTTAAAGTGTAAAAAAAACATAATGGAGATAAAATTAATTGAGGTTTTAAGTGTTAACAATGAGATTTTTTGTTTTTTTTATAATCAATTAACACTACTTTTGCCATTTACAAAATTTGTCACCAAATGTCATTTGGTTCAACCAAAATTTCGGTTTTACCAAATGACGATACTTTCAAACAATGTTAACATGCTGATATCTAGCTAGCTAGCTAGCTTGCAAAAGGACAATCGAACATTATATATTTAGTATTTTTAAAACAGTGGTTGCAGTTCTGGCACCTACGTCCCACTACTGTGGCATACATTGACATCACATGCTTAGCAACGCAGCGGTAGGGTTAAGCGCACATGACATTGTAAACAGTTTATTATTTGCATACGTTTTAAAACCTTGCCAGTTTTATTCACACGCTGTTCTGGCATAAGCTTTTTTTTTTTTTTTTTGATCGCGTACACCCAAAACGTGCACACACTAGAAGCCTGTCAAACAGCGTGTGACTACTAAACTAAGTTCTCTTTGACATCTTATTGCACTTTAACTGTCAAATACATACAAGGTTTACACAAATGCAGAAAATCAGATGCGTGTCTGTGTATTAGATCTGTGCATTAAGTCTTAAACTGATCGCAGCCTAATGTTAAATTAATGTTAAAGCTGCAGTCCATAACTCTTTTTGGTTAAACATTATCCAAAATCAATTTGAGCAAGTACATAACCAGCCAGTGTTCAAAACAATCTTCTTACCTTAGCCTGATTGTTTTCTAATTCAAGCATGCAGCCGTTTGTCATTGCGTCATTACGTCATGTCTGTTTACATAAAGGAGTCCCAGCTAGTAGGCTATATGGCATGTGGAGGATGCTGCAGGCAGCGGATCATTTATAGCCTTTTCTCACAGCAGCTGCAATAATTAAATTTATCATTTTGATGGTGGATTGTAATCCAGAAAGTTCCTAATGACAATCATCAGTGACGACTGG
This sequence comes from Hypophthalmichthys nobilis, assembly GCA_037950665.1. Classification (NCBI taxonomy): domain Eukaryota; kingdom Metazoa; phylum Chordata; class Actinopteri; order Cypriniformes; family Xenocyprididae; genus Hypophthalmichthys; species Hypophthalmichthys nobilis. The sequence goes on from CM075477.1 coordinate 7,654,153, forward strand.
AGATGCACCCATAGGCAAAAGCAAAAGACTTCAGACTGCAGAGTGGCAAAGTATAACAATTATAATAATTTGCACGGTTTGACGTGATCTGAGCGAAGCGATTGTTAGATTTAATCACCATTGTCAGCGCAATTTATTGTAATGCTTTTTTTCTCAATTGGTCAGAACAAAAGTGGCAGACGTTTGTTACTTGTTCAGATGACATTTTCTGGTGAAAATTCTTATTTTGGTCTTACTTCCAAGATGTAAAATCTGTGATTCCAAAGTACAGTATCCACACAGGTGGGGTGACTGACAGCAATTGATTCATTGAAGAGCCGTGCCGATGCGCAACCCATGTAAAGATGATTCAGCAAATAACTGCAGTTGCAGGTTTCAAATAGACATGGCGACAAAGAGGCAAAACTTACAGACTGCAGCTTTAATCAAAAGACAAAAAGAATCTCTTCCTGCACATTTTATTTTTGTCTTGTATTTTTTGTATTTTTTTTTGTAATTTGCATCTTTTTAATAACAAAAAAAAAAATGAAATACTTAATGGTCTAAATGGTCTTTTCTTTTTTGTTTTGTTACCTTGTATTTTTAAATTTTTAAAATAGGGAAATTCATTTGGCTGTACTACACTGACTTAAAAACCAACATGGAGAAATGGATCGTGATTCTGCCTGGGAAAAAAAAACAAATGATATAATATTTTTGCCATATCGCCCACCCCTATGTACGCATACCACTGGTCACATATTTCAAACTTCTTGTACCCCTTAGGCAAAGAAAGAAGAGTGATGCGTGTTGATTCAGAGTTTGTGTCATCTGAAGTCCTCGCAGGGGTTATTGTCATCTCTTCACAGGTGTTGAGGCATCTGAAATCTTCATAAGAGGCTGGATCCAAACTGGAGAGGCCATAATCTCTTATCTCTGGGCCTCCCGAGGTTGAAAGAGAAAAGCAAATAGAAAAAAAATTACCGTAGCTGCTGTTCATAACATTTCAAGCAAAAGATAATAGTGCATTTCATCTGATATAACTGTAGTATAAGGTTATGAGATGCGTTATGTGAATGCTTGGCTAAAGAGATGTCTTTAATCTAGATTTAAACTGGGAGACCAACACAAAGTGGCCCCATTTAGGGCCTTATAAGTCAGTAGCAATCCGTAGCAATACTTTGTAATCGATACAGAACTTAATAGGTAACCAGTGTAGAGATGATAAAATTGGTGTTATAAAATTGTTGTGATCATATTTTCTTGACCTGGTAAGAACTCTGTAATTTTCCAATTAGGTCTGTTTTTTTTAATGAGAGGCTTAAATTCCAGCTTGAAGGCTCTTGGGACATGACCTAGAGATAGAGGAATTAATAATATTGAGAAGAAGCAACTGCTAACAACTCTTTCAGTAATTTAGTGGGTATTGAATCTAATAAACATGTTGTTGATTTAGATGTAATAAGTTTTGGTTCTTCCTGTCCTATTGTGGTAAAGCACTGCAATTGTTCTTGAGGAGCATTTGAGGCTGAATCATATAATGCTGGAAAAAAAATTTTACTTTTAGAATTGTTTTTCTGATGCTTGTGAGTTTCTTCACTGAGAAAATAGAAGTCACTACTAAACTGTGATGGAATATTCAGTTCAGGTGGCATCTGTTTATTTGTTAATCTAGCCACTGTACTAAATAAAAACTTTACATTGTTTTGGTTATTTTTTATGTTTGCAGAGATGCTCGACCCTAGCTGCTTTTTACAGCAGGGCATGCTGTGTTTCCACGTGAAAGGAGAGATTGCCTGAGCGCATTTGATTACCTGCATCTATCCTCCTTTAGGTCAAGTCATAAGCCACTTTTCCACCGTCGGGCCAAACCGTCCTCTTTACTTAACCGTTCCATTCCATGCCGAATCGGCCCAGCCGGTACGGATATGGTGTCATTTTCCACTGTGGAGCGAATAACGGCCGCTCTTTGGAATGTAATACAAATGCGTCAATCGTTGCCTTGGTAACGCAAGAGTTTACCGACAATATGAGATGTAAACAGTGACCATATTATAGAGGATAATCAGATATTTCTTTAAACTTATTAATTTGTTTATGTTGCTCGGATAGCACCCTTAGCCAGCTACAGAGAAATTGGTACCCATGCAGACAAGTGACAAATTCTGAGTGGCGACGTCACTACATGTGCTGAGAATATCGGGACCAAAAACAGTTTGTAATCATGCCATGCCGTGCCGTACCAGGCACAAGTGGAACTACAACTGGAACCATTCTTTACCATTCTTGGTACCATTCAGAGGCTGTTGACCACATCGTAACACTTATTTGTATAGCTAAAACTATAAATTTAAAAAAAAAAAATTAAATGGCAATATCGCATATAGAGCCACTCAAAATCACCACAAGGGAAACTCCTTCACCCCTCTAGCTCTAGTTTGTTTAGCAATTCTGGGTCTTTTTGGGTATGTCATTTTCGGTTTGTGGGGTTGCTGGTTAAGGTCTTAAACCCATTGAAATGCTTAAATGTGGACATGTCTGCATTTGTGTGTCACTGTCACCATTACCATCTGTAGGATTACCTACGGTGCACGGACTGCGGCCTTGTGCCTACAGCCAAATCGCAGCTGTGCTGATGTAGAGCCATATTGCACTCCTGCTTGTGTGATATAGGCAATATGTCGTTGAACAAAGGACATTGTTCCATTCACCACAATGCTAGAATCAAGATTACCTTTTTTCAGACAGTAACGTTGTTTGTCATGTTCATTCTAACTATGGCTTTGTTGTTTAATGTATTGAAAAGTTCATGTAAATTTCTGTCCAGGTTGTCATTTATGGGGATATACCAAAGAAAGAGAATGTGGTTTATCTGTCAAACCATCAATCCACAGGTAAGTCTTAATGTTTTGCAGTCAATACATGTTATCTATAAACATTACAAAATATTTGATGCATACCATGGCAAGTTTTTTTTTTTTTTTTTTTTTTTTTTTTAATAAATATATGTACCATGTTAGTAAGTACTATAGTACCACAGTGTATATCTGCGTATCACTGTACCATTTGTAAGAGTTATGTTCTCCATTGTAGCTGATTGGATTATTGCTGACATGTTAGCCATTCGACAAAATGCACTTGGACACGTAAGATATGTCCTGAAAGATGGTCTGAAGTGGCTTCCTTTGTATGGATGGTATTTCTCACAGGTAGTGTAAACATCTATTTCAAGGAAAAAGTCCCTTTATTCATAAGACAAGCACAAATGTTTGTGTAAATATTGCAAAAATCCATTCTTATATAAATTATGATTGAATTGAATGGTTTTATAAACAATTTACTCAGAAGTTCATTCTTCTTGTGTTTTCTAAATAAGACTGTGTATGTTTCTGGCTATATAATTTTGATGTCATTTACAGCATGGAGGTGTGTATGTGAAGAGAAGTGCCAATTTTGATGAGAGAGCCATGAAAAAGAAACTATCATCTCAGACCAAACTGGGCACACCTGTGAGTATATATCCATAGCACTCACTGAATGAAAATCCAGAAACTGTTTTTTGCTTCGTCTAAAAAAAAAAAAAAAAAAACATGCAGGAGGAAGAATTTAAAAGGCTATGTTGTTATTTAGGGATGTTTTTAGGCATAATACAGAGCAGAGTTGATGATTTCCACGCAGTGTTGCTGCTTGCCATATATAGAATTCATTTGAAATGCTTTACATGCCTGTCTTCATTATAAGTTATTTAATGGTTTATTCAGAATTTCAGGAATTCAGTGTCTTGGCATATTGTTGACCAAGTTTGGTGAGAATTGCATGAAAACAATTGGAGTATTTAAAAATTCAGTCTGCAATAGACTTGTGCCGATATTCGGTAATGCGATATATTGCGATAATGAATATGCACGATATTGTTATCGTGGGCACTTCAAAATACCGTAAATAATAATTTTACCAATTATTAATTTTTATAATGCATTTAAGAATACTTTCCCCATAAACTGTATAAAATGCACAACACCGCTGTATTCTGCGTCAAAGGGACACGCTCTCAGATGTAAACAAGCCCAACGTGCATGAGAAGCACATGGCGGAACGAGTGAAGGAGACACGCTGAATGAAAGTGCACGTTCACTCTCTGAAAAGAAGAGGGCACTGATGGAACAGCAGAATGCAGCAGTTACCCCGGAAACCCCACAAACAAAGCAACTGCGCTAGTGAAGTTTTTAAAATGCTTCAAACAGCCATTCATTTTTTTGTAATCTGTGTTGTTCATCACAGCACCTAATACTTAAAGACTTAATAGGCTATTTATTTTCAAACTTAAACATTTTTATATTTTAATCTGGACTACAACATGCCCTAATGATTAGAAATGTTCTGATTTATTTATTGTTCAGTAAAACTGAGACATACGGCTTCATTAGTTAATTCATTCTTACCAAACTGACAATGAAAAATACTTATAAAGCATTAATTATTCTTAGTTAATGTTAATTTCTTAGTTACTGTTTAATAACATTGCTAAAATCAAAAGAACTTATTTAATGGACCTGAGATAAAACTAACAATGATCAGTTGTATTTCTTAACTAACCTTAACAAAACATAATACTTTCTGTAACAAATGTAGGCTAGCTATTGCTCAATCTTAGTTAATGCATTAAATAATGAGACCTTATTGCAAAGTGTTACCTGTTGTTCTTTATAGCCTAATTCTTTTGCACTTTAATCTGTTTGAAAATTTTACTTAATATATTTTTGTGTATTGTATTTAAACATTCAGAGTTTTTTTTTTTTTTTTTTTTTTTTTTTTTATTACAAAAAAGAGTTCTTAAACCTGTTTTACTATGACACTTTTTTTGCAACTTATTTCAATATTGTGATAATATCGTATACCGTGATAAAAGCTTCAGCAATTAATCGCAACATGAAAATTTGATACCGTCACATACCTAGTCTGCAATATTCAAAACATCCAAAATGGCGAAATCCTGTTGGGCAGAGCTAATGACTGTAATTAAGGCTATGTTCAGACTGTCACTCCAAATCCATTTTTTGTGCATATCCGAAATATATGTGAAATCTGATCAGATTTAGCAAGTGTGAACGCCAAAAATGACAATGCGATTTTTACAAATCCGTTTCAAGCTACATTCATGTGGTTTGAAATACTATTTAAATCGCATTTCTGGAAATCTGTTTGTTTTGCTACGTTCAGACTGTCAGTCCAAATCCAATTTTTGTGCATATGCGATTGAAATCCGATCAGATTTAGCAAGTGTGAACGGCAAAAAAATTACATGAAATGCAATTTTTAAAAAATGTGCTCCTTTACAGTCACACCAGTTTGTGTGTATATATAAATGTGTCTGAATGGTGTTGTTTTAGTTAACCCCTTCGGTTCTGTGTGCTTTTTTTCCTGCATCGTGGCCTAAATTATTTTATAATTTGTATCCACCCATTTCTCAGCATTTTAATTTATTTCCCCTGTTGTAGTGCCACCAAGTGTCCAAACTTTTTTTTTTTTTTTTTTTTTTTTTTTTTTAACCTGTCAAGTCACCTTTATTTATATAGTGCTTTATATAATACAGATTGTTTTAAAGCAGCTTTACAGTGGTAACAGGGAAATTATGCATTTCGGCTGTTGTTCAGCTGAAGTCAGTTTAGTGTTGATTCAGTTCCGTTGTAAAGATCAATTATTAAATTGTTAGTTCATTTCATCTATAACGCAGTTCTGCAAAATAAAATAAAAAAAGTCATCGTCCAGCTCAGTTCAGTTCTCATACAACTGCATCAGTACAGTCAGATCAAGTGTTCCCCAACTAAGCAAGCCAGAGGCAACAGTAGCAAAGAAGCCAAACTACATCAGGTGACAGAATGGTGAAAGAACCCTTGCTCAGTGAGGGGGCCAGTTCTCCTCTGGCTAACGAACGAACACGGTGTGATTATGATTTAGGCTGTATCACGTCACAATTCAGATCGGGATCGGTAGCATTCAAATATTCATCCAGTTCCTATTGCTTGAAGATAGGATTCATCACACCAGTATGGAGACGAAGCTGGTCATAGGTCTGTGCGGATGACCTGTCTGGTTTTTGTGATCTCTCTTGAGGATCTGTGCTGATGGCTGTCATGTCAATGAGACCTTCACAGGGGATTGTCTAGTAGACAGAGTCTCTGCTGACATTCAGGGCTGTGTTGTGGTCATGTCTAGCTGCAGGTCCACCACCTGATCTTTTATATGTACTGGATCTTGCTGACTGCTGTAACCTCTAGATAAGGATATGAGACAGACTAATTAATATTAACGTAGATGCCATTCTTCTTACAGTGTAACAGGTACATTGGGTATAAGTGTTCCCAGTTCCAGTTGACGTAATTTATGCAGCCAAACAGTCATTTAACTGATTTGAATAATAGAAACTGATAATGTGTTGTGTATGCCAGGTTAAAAGATATGTGTTTTCAGTCTAGATTTAAACTGACAGTGTGTCTGATTCCCGAACAAGGCTAGGAAGACTGTTCCAGAGTTTGGGTGCAAAATAGAAAGGATCTACCACCTGCAGTTGATTTTGATATTCTGAGTATTATCAACTGGCCAGAATTTTGAGATTGCAACAGACGTGAAGGACAATAATGCATTAAGAACTTACTCAGGTACTGAGGAGCTAAACCATTTAGTGCTTTGTAAATAAATAATTAGCAAGATTTTAAAATGTATGCGATATTTAATAAGGGAGGCAATGCGGTGTTGACAGAACTGAGCTAATATGGTCATACTTCCTGGTTCTAGTAAGAACTCTAGCTGATGCATTTTGGACCAGCTGGAGTTTTAAGCATGCAGGCAAACCACCCATTAGAGCATTACAATAATCTAGCTTTTGAGGTCATAAACGCATGAACTAACGTTTTTGCATTTGTCATTAAGAGCATATATCGTATATTAGATATATTTTTAAGATGGAAAAATACGGTTTTACAGATGCTAGAAATGTGGCTTTCAAGATTAAGATTCGTATCTAACTGGTGACGAAGACTTGACAGAGCAGCCATCAAGTGTTAGACAATTTAGTAGGAAATTACTAGTCACCCAATTTATCAACTATGCATTCCGTTAATTTTGTTTTGTCAGGGCGCAAAAAAATATAGAGCGTAACGGTGAAAGCTAGATAAAAGATTATCTATGTATATTAAAATCGTCAACAATTAAGACTTTGTCTGCAGCTATTACTAATTCCAATAGAAAATCAGAAAATTATTTAATCTCTTTAATTCTTTAAAGTCTGTTTGGTGCCCTGGTGGCCTGTATACAGTAGCTAAATGTCAAACGGGATTTATCACTTACACTAGATAACGTCACATAAAGCAAAGCACCATCACTTCAAAATAATTATACTTGAAACTTGATCTCTGAGTAATACGGTAACGAAATTTGTTTCAAAGTCAGAGTACTTCTTATTCCTTCTTAAAGAGGCTGTTTGATTTGGTTTAGCCATAAATGTTAATTAATGATAAGATAAGGCTCATGTTTATAACTGTAATCTTGGGGGTTAGACTAAATTAAAATAATGTAATCTAGTTTATGATCTGTGATCATATCATTTACAAAAAGTGTTTTTGTAGGTATTCATCAAACCAAGCTTTATTATTTGTTCATTTGTACCATATCTATTTTTTTTTTATTTGTTAAACATCAATTAAATTGTTAGCCTTCAATGGGTTTGGGATGTTTCTATGTTTTGGGATTTATCTGACGTTTGTGACATGAGACAGCTAGCAGATGGTCGGTTTAGCCAGTCTGTCTGCTTCCTGACCTGGGCCCCAGTTAGTCAAGTTTCAACTTTAAGACTATGTACCATATTACTAAAGAGGAAAAAAAGGCACCACCCCAGGAGGGATGAAGACCATCTCTTTTCAACAGGTCTGCCCCAAAAACTTTTCCAATTGTATATGAACCCTAAATTATTCTGAAGACACCACTTAGACAGCCAGCCATTGGGTGATGACAGTCTGCTACGTATCTCGTCTCCCTGGGCGAACAGGGAGGGGGACAGAGCATATTACAATGTCTGACATCATAAGTGCAAGTTCGCTCACCTCTTTAATGTTATTTTTAAGTTATCTTCAACTGCCGAAGTCAGACATCATTAATGCCAACGTTAATAACAATCATAGAGTATTTACGATTGGCATTAGCCAGCACTGGAATTTGAATTTGCTTTGATGTTAGGCACTCTAGTTCTAGGCAAACATGACTATGGTGGCTGTTAGGGGTATAACGATACATCGTTACATCAAGATATCTCTATATAAAAAAGAGACAATGTGTATCTCTGATGTAAAAGATATGATTCGTGATAAAGATTTAGTTTTATCCAAGGCTCAGTTTACTGTATTTATAAGGTGTAATTCACACAAAAAAAAATCATGTACTCACCCTTATGTCATTTCAAACCTATAAGATTTTCGTTCAACTTCCAAACACAAGTGAAGATCTATTTTATGAAACCGGAAAGATTTCTGTCCCGCCATTTTAAAGTCCATTTCTCTAAAACTTAAAAGATCCAAAAAAAAAAAATGTTCTTAAAGGCATTGTAAAAATCAAGTGGTCTTATCCAAATCCAAGTCTTTTGAAGAGACACAATGACTTTATATGATGAACAGATTTACAACGATGCCCATACTGTAGTAAGCACAGATGTTCAAATGCTTGTGTGATATGCAAAAACATGAGTGAGTAAATGCAGAATTTAAATATTTGGATGAACTAACCATTTACAGTTTGGGAAGTCATTTTGACATGCTTTCTTGCAATTAGAACTGTGATTGATTGCATTGATCATCTGAAGCTGGAACGGCACTCCTCAAAGTGAAAGCGCAAACATAATTTAAATCACCATCACATTTAGTTTTAGTAGTATGATTATTCATTTTAGATGGTTCATTTTAGATGGTTTATTCCTATATGTATAGTGCATTAATAGCTGGAGAGGCGGGACATAGCGAGCACTGAGAGAGTCTATGCGTGCGCGGCCTTTATGTGTAAGACTCAATGCCTGCATTGCAAGCGTGAGTATTGCGTGAGGGGAAAAATAAAAGTTTTTATGGAGTTTCAGTGACACTACTACATTAAACTACTGTATGTAGTGTTGAATATAATGTATAATAATGCAATGGGGGAATATTTGTCCTGATAATAAAATATTAATATTTTAATAATAAAGTAATGGGAATAAAAAAAAAATTAAAAACTCTTTATTTTGGCTTAAAATAGGTTTTGCAAAAATCTTATAAAGATAGAGTATATAATAGAGAGAATACAGAGTATATAATCCCTGTTGGTGTTGGTCAGAGCTTGTTTTCGCTGATTGAACATGTTCAACCGACGTTTGTCGTGTTGTGAAATGTCTGAGAAGTGATGTACTGTAAAGGCCAATTCTCACTGCACCGACAGACGGCAACAGACACTTTGATAGGTTTTGTCAGATCGGTGTGTTGGGGTCTGTTGGCGTCTGCGCAGGAAAAGCACAAAAAAATAAATGGGTTTAACTTTAAAACATCAAGAATGTTAAATAGTTACACACAGAGACAGACATAGTGAGACCAAAATGAGACTTTTTACCAGATATTTGGGCCAGAACACTCAAGCATAAAAAAAAAAAAAAAAAAAATGACACCTAATAAAAGAAAGTAGAGCTGTGGAATATAATTTTTACGATGCATCACAATCGTGTGAATGCATCGATGCATAAAAACAAGAGAGTCAATTTTAATAAACTAAAAAGGCCTATCGTACATATTGATGCACTGTTTTATTGTAGACTAAATGAAGAACTCTAATTTTTATAGTAAGTTGCGTATGTCCTCCGGAAGCCAAAGCACTTGTGTCGGATGTCTTGTTTTTTTTATGAAAAGATCATGCGTGAATAAGAAAATAATGTGCAGGACATGCTTAATGTTGAAACAGTTAAGCGAAATAAGCCACAAAAAAGATCACTATGCGTTACTCACACTGATACACACTTGAAGTACATGCACAAAGACTCTTCTTAGAAAGCACTTGAATGGTCCGATACACTCAGAATGACAGTATTTCAAATGATCTGCCCTGACGAGTATTCACGCAAACAGTCGGTTATGTCTTGCGTGAACGTTTGGAAAACAGTTGGGGAAAAGCATCTGATGTGTATCATTAGATCCGTGTATTATGTCTTAATATAATAGGCTATACCTGCTGCCATCTGTGTCATTAATGTTAATCAAACAATAAAAGGGAATCGCTCACTGTTGACTGAACTTTTAAAGCTTTGATAATAGTTTTTTGTAATGAATACACTAAAGATGATTATATGCAGTGATTTTTTTTTTTTTTTTTTTCTTCATTTGATTTTTTTCTTATTTGAATGCTTGTTAGATTTAAAATGGAAAAAAGTAAAACCTTAATTGCATTTGTTCTGTTTATTTGCATCTTTGCTCTTTTTTTTATCACAAAGATAAAATAACAGCTATATTGTTATTAATATAATAATTAATAAAAGAATTGGAGGAAAAGCTCTTGTGATGCATCGAGATTTGTTTTATCGAATTGTTACCCTCTGAATTGTAATCAAAACATGAGGAAAGTGAAGTAATTATTTTTGAAAACACTTCTCTGCATCAAGAGCATAATTACAGCATGTGTGAAAGTGCTTTCACGATACCAGATTTTTCACTGCACGATTATTGTGGCCAAAAGAAGTCACGATAATGATATATTGTGATACCTAGAAATCCTGAAAAAATAAAAAATCAGTCAAATTCATCTTTACTTTGTTTCTTTCTTTCTTTTTTTGAAGAATCCATTTTATACAAAAGGAACAATTACAGGCAACCAGTTTGAAATAAGTAACTTCTATGAGCTGATGTGGCTTATCACAGAATGAGACAGAAATGTTATTTTATAGTTTTCTCTACAGTGAGAAAGGTTATGTTGATTGGCATTGCATTATAAATATACATTATCATCCTTATGAAAATACCCAAGATGGCTTGAAGAACACAGATGAAACTACATACTGTCGCAATGGTGTGTTAATTCTCAATGTTTAATCAGTCAAAATGTCTCTATCTGCAGATAATTCAGCTACAGCTGCATGTCTTTGTCCATATTTGTAATCTAATAAGTTTTATTACTCTCCGAGTCTCACTTGTGGACTTTCAACATGAGGGCACTGTAATGAGGAGGTGGAAGCAGTGTTGGAATCCATGTGCTGAAGTTTATTAGGGACAGTCCAAAAGGAGCGTGAAGCCAGGCAAAGGGTCAAAACCACAGTAACAGTCCAAAAGGCAAACAGGTAAAGGGGTAATCCGAAGGCAGGCAAGAAGGTCAAACACAAAAGCAATCCAAACAGGCAGCCAAGTCAAAAATGGAAATCCAATAATCAGTAATCAGGGAGAGCGGGCAAATGGTCATACACAAGGTAAACAGACAGTAGATACAAAACGCTCGATAAGGTAGTAGAACTGGCAATACTTCGCAAGGCCTGTTTGGTCATGCCATGCTTAAAATGGCTGCCAAACAGGAAGTGACTGTAGAGTGAGCAGAGGGAGTGGCACACAGTCAGAATTCAGGTGAGGGCTCCCTCTGCTGGTGTGCCATTACAGGCACCTTCTGGCGTCAAGTATGAATGAAACATAAATTACACGTGAGTTTCATAATGCTTACATCACTCTATTTTGGGTAAAAATAGAAAAAAATACTGCTCTCAAAAGATGTTTGAAGTAAACATACAATAATCCATAAGTTTGTATCCGATTGAGCACACTTTTGGACCAAAAGGCCGAGAGATTGAAAATATGATAAAATGCAAAAAGGTGTCAGCAGTTAAAGGTAGGGTAGGCAATTTGTTTTATAAACACCTTTTTGTTATACTGGTTGAAAAACTATACAGGTTGAATTAACATCCTGATAGCTGTCAATAATAGAAGTGGTCTAAATATTACATGTACATATATTTTCTGCAGAAGTCCCAGGACAAATAAATGTTCGTCCAATCATTGCATTCGGTCCGAATGCAGTGATACGTTGTCCTACCTGCCGCGCACCCAGCTCACGCATACATCACGCGTCATTAGCGGGTTCCGAAAGGCTATGCAGAGTTGTAGACAGACATTAGGCTTGTTCGAGATGCATCAGCGCTGTGCATACCGATCGGCGTATGACATCAATTGTTGTACAGCAATTTTCCTCACACAACATGAACTTAGTAAATACATCCACTCACAATTTACATGCAACACGGAACACAGTACTCATGATGTTCAAGATACAAAAACAGTAAGTCAACAGAAGATCCCACACTCAAGAAAAAACGTTAATTAGCCAATTATCCTGAAAAGGCCTTACACATCAATCCAGTAAATGCATAGTAGTGAAAAAAAAACAATGATTGAAATCGTCAGAAATGTCGTCATTAATCAATATTGATCTTCACTCTTAGAATATTTAATATATTGTGAAATTTGTAGAAATTAAGTAATACAATTTTCTCTACATCACATTATAGAATGCTGTCTAATGCTTGATTTATGTTCATTAAGGACACTAACGCCCGTTTCACACTGCAAGCTTAAGCGGCGTGTGAGCAGCGCGTGAGCGTAACTACATCACTGCAGCTGCAGAGACGCGTGAATATTCACACTGGAAGCGTTTGTACAGCGTAACAGCAGCGGCTCGAAGCTACATATAAAGTGAGCATTTCTTTACAAAGACAGCTATAAATTTGTTTTTATAAGTTGGTAATTTATAAACTTGATAGTCTTAAGTTTGTTAACATGGGGAGGTGTACCACATTCGCATATAAACGTAAATAAATGAAAATAAATAAATAATAACCTCGTGCCATCCATTGCTGCACAGGTAAGCTTTGTGTTTTACATCACCTGCCGCGTGCACGTGTTTACAAGACCGCAAACTTGGCGAAAATAGCCAGCAAACTCAGGTTTGATTTGGGAATCCTGCAGCCTATATCTCTGTGTAATAACTAAAGTAATGTTTATATCATATTTTCTGGCTAGTTTACTTTATTTTTTATTTTTACACCATACTTTAACCCAAACTGAATAATTAAAAAGTTTAAATGGGTAAATCTTCTATAAATATTTTTGATTCTTAATTTTCTTTTGTCATACTCAAATTCTTGTTAAAACACAGACATGATTATTCTGTCCATTTTGAACACTTTGTGTGAAATTGTTTTTGTCCATCACAAGTGTGCTTTCACTTTAATTGAGCATCAGCAGTGCAGCAAAAATAGACTCTGCGCCGAAACCCCCGCTTCACTGCTGCTTATGCAATGCTCCTGCTTGACACTTACGCGCTGCTCCTGCTGCTGGTGTGAATGCATCCGTTGGTTAACATCCACGCCGAAAAAAATACGCGCTGCTTACGCTTGCAGTGTGAAACGGGCATAATATATAGATCACATTGCGAGTGGTACAGGTGATACAAGATGTAATTTTGAAGCATTGTCTTTGGACATATAAATTGATTTACATTTTATCAAATTCTGGCATGCGGCACACTTTCTACATGGGAAACAGCCTTGTATAAAAGCAGAATTTTTTTTTTTTTTTTTCAAACATCTGAATGCGTCAACATGTCTGATCTCTTAAACTGAGAATTTTCTGTTTATGAATGGATTTACTTGTACACGAGGTGACTTCTAATTTGTTAATCTTTTCTAATCCACTATTTAACCAATACACAATTGACTAAATGGTAAGCTACGTTTAAGAGAAGTTGGATGAAAACTGTCCATTGCTAACCCTTTTGCGTCAATTAAAAAAAAGTTACACACAGGCCCATAGTGGACAAAAATGTCCATGTCAAAAAACTGTATATAAAAATTCGAAGCTTGGGAGCACAGACTTGGGTTTGGTCTCATTTTAAAGAAGACCCTTGGCAGATTATTGCTGAAGATCATTCTTTTTTGAAAGTGAAGAAAAAAAGTTATAAAGGTTTAAGTTTATGAAAATTATTTATGAACATTATTTTATATAAAATATATATATTTTATGAAACATGTTGAACTCTAAAACTGCTAGAAAATCAAAGCCATAAATCTATACAAGTTATATTCAAAATTTATTTTTCCCCTCTCAAATGTTACAAGCACACATGCACAATTTTTTTTTATTACACACATACAAACCACACTCTGACATCCATACCAGCACACCCACACAATTATAGCTGCATAATTTATCTAATTGGCTCTATAATATGCATAAGCAGAAATCAGGAATAAAGCGAGTATTTGCTTTATGGGCCAAACCTGAGAAAATGGCACAACCTGGTAAAAAAAAAAAAAAAAAAAAAAAAGTAAAACTTTAAATTTTGAAGCCTTTCCAACAGAATGAAAGTATATTAACAAAGATTGCAACATTTTATAGTTAAATTGGCCCTGGATTAAAAATTGCAGTTTTAATGGGTTTCAATGGGAACATTTTTGTCTTTAAGGTCCTGAGAGGAACTTTTTTTTTTTTTTTTTTTTTTTTTTTTTTTGTACCTAGTGCAAAATAGATTTTTTTTTTTTTTTTTTTAAAGGAAATGGGGTTGAAATAGTGTAATTCCAATAAAAATACACACCTGAGCCAAAATTTAAGCACTTGGCATTAACACAGGCAAAATTATCAAAAAAACAAAACTGAAAAAGACAAATGTCCATAAAGTTTCACAAGGGCTAATATTGTGTTTTTATCTATAGGTTTTCGAAATACTGTTGTTTGTAATAAATCCTATCTTCGTCAGCCTTACGTCCGAAAAATGTATTGTATCACGACTCTTACCCATTGTAAATTTAATTGAAGGAATCCTCAAATTAATAAGACACATGTATCTAATTCCTTTTCAGAGCCTGACCATATAAAACAATCAATGTATCGCATCCAAACCTTAATATGTGAACAAAAAGGACTTGTTGTGGATCTAGTTCAAATATACCCATCAATAAGTTAGCGTAATTTGGTGCTATCAGGGTACCCATCGCTGTTCCTTGAGTTTGTAAATAAATCTTTTTTGAATAAGAAATAATTTAAGACTAATGCCGTAAGCTCCACTATGAATTCTAACGGTACTCTTATATCATCTTTACAGTAAAACCTTAACTCATCCAAGCCCGCTTCATGCGGTATATTCCTGTAAAGAGAAGTGACATCAAGTGTTACAAGACAATGTTATGCTTATACAAGGAAGCTCTCAATTTATTCAAAAAATCTTTTATCTTTTAAATACAATGGTAGTTTCTTTGCTATTGGTTGAATTTTTGAGAATCAAGGAATTTAGAGATTTTTTTTTTTTTTTTTTTTTTTTTTTTTTTTTTTTTCTGTTAATGACCCATTTCCTGAAATAGTTGGTCGCATTAGAGGATCCTCTAATGATTTATGTATTTTCGGTAAAGCATATAAAACTGAAATCCTAGGATTTTCATCTTTCAAATATTAATTCCTGTTCATGAATCCATTTATTGTCATATCCTCGTCTTCATTTATATAGCACTTTTTACAGTACAGATTGTTTCAGTTTTACAGTGATAATAGGAACATTAATGGACAGAGATTGTTTTGGCTTTACAGCAGCTCTAGGAAAAAGTTATTATCAAGCTAAAGTAGGTTTTTGATTGAATCACTTCCGTTGTAAAAATCATTCATTATTAACTTAAGGGCCACTTAAATGATACCTTTTTAACTGAAAACAGAAGACTTTTAATGCATTCTTGCCGTTCATTTACGTGTTTAGTCTGTAGGTATGCGCGTTGGAATGTGTATGTGTGCAGATGCTTAGTCTTTCTTTACAAAGTGACATCGCCAAATTACTTGTCTGGTCCGCATAATACAGAATTAGTCGTTTCCACGGATCCATGCGAACTGGAATCATTTTGACAATGTTTTATCTATACATAGGGAAAGGGAAGGAGACCTTCGCAGGGGATAGTTTAGTTGTCACTTCAGGGCTGCGTTGTCGTCATGTCTAAGTGCAGGTCCTTCATCATCTGGATACGGCCTGGATCTGGCAGACTACGGTAAACCTCAGGATAAACAGAGACTAATATTAGGGTAGACGCCATTCTTCTTATGATGAACATCATGATGTAGCGAGTACATCAATTGTTATGGGAAGTGTTCCTGGTTTTGGCTGACCTAATTTATGCAGCCTAAAAATTTACATGATTTGAATTATAGAAGTAGATAATGTGTTGTGTATGCAAGGTTAAAAAGATGTTTAGTCTAGATTTACTGACGGTGTGTCTGCTTCCCGAACAATGCTAGGAAGAATGTTCAAAAAGTTTAGGCGTTAAATAGGAAAAGGATCTACTGTTTGATATTCTAGGTATTATCAAATGGCCAGAATTTTGAGATTGCAATAGATGTGAAGAACTATAATGTTTTAAGAGCTCGCTCAAGTACTGGGGAGCTAAACCATTTAGTGCTTTGTAAGTAATTAGCAAGATTTTAAAATTTATAAGATGTTTAATAGGGAGCCAATGCAGTGTTGACAGAACTGGGCTAATATGGTCATACTTCCTGTTTCTAGTAAGAACTCTAGCTGCTGCGTTTTGGACCAACTGGACTTTGTTTATTAGGCGTGCAGGGCAACCAGCCAGCAAAGCATTACAATAATCTAGCCTTGAGATCATGAGCGCATGAATTAACCGTTCCTCATTTGTGATTGAGAGCATATGTCGTAATTAGATATATTTTGAAGATGGAAAAATGCGGGTTTACAGATGCTAGAAATGTTGCTTTCAAATGAAATTACAGTTCAACTTTAACCATAAATGGGTTAGAAACATTATACGGCACATAGGATAACCCCTTACTCGATACTGTGATTTGTTCGGTGGGCAATTTTGTCCGATAGATTGAATACAATGGCTGCGTCCGAAAACTGGAAAATGCTGACTTCAGAGGATACATTTCAAGGTAGGAAGGCATCAAGGCACGTCCAAATCCAATGTTAGCTTCAGTTCCTGTTTCCTGAGATACCTTCATCTGATCTTTTTTTTTTTTTTTTTTTGAAGGTAGCATAGATGTATCCTTCGCTGCCTTTGATATCCCACAATCCTGTGTGTTCCATTCTGTGACAGTTGAGCTAGAAAAATGAAGATGCCGTCCGAAAGTTGCGTTTGCTGGTCAGTTTGTGTAAAAGTACGTTTTTGACCAACATTTTCCACTTTTGATGTCATTTCTAGCTGAAAATTACTACTGTGGTAATTAAATATTTTAGTTCTCACCAAAGCTTGCGCTATTTTGCTGTAGATCATTAAACTGTTACACTGCCTCAGAAGTCGGTCCGAAATCAGTTTCCTGAGGTGCCTTCATGCACAAACGCTGCCTTACAAGTCATTGCCTGATAAGGGAGGAAGGCAGCAAGTCAGCTGCCTTGGTTTTCGGATGCAGCCATAGTTCTCTTGTTGATTGTTTAAAGTAGTGCAATTTGGTGAAGTTACCTCCCTATATCCTTTTCCCCGGTGTCCTCTTCTGGTTGTTTTCTTCTATATTGATTGCGTTTGAAGCGGTGGAGTTGGCCCAAGAAAGGTTTCCTTGGTTGAGATGTTGTTTGAGAAGACAACGTATAAGAATCATCTGATTCAGAAGCTCTTGTAAATCTTGATCCCCTGTGTTTTTGTTGAGGGTTTTAGTTTAGCTGACATCCTGGTATACACTTTGTGGTCTTTATAGTCTATGGTGTCTTTTGAACTTACGGATTTTGGTGTTAAGCATTTTAGTAGTCTAGTCGTCTACTTGTTTTTTATTAAAATTGTGCTTAATTTCCATCTTGCAGTTCTCAATTTTAGAGTCAACATTTCTTTCTTTGTTAAATCAATGACTAAAAGCATCAAGTTCATTAAACAATGATTGAGAGTCTTGCACCACTTTTTACAGAAATCAGTCATCCTGGCCAAATGTTAGTTCTTTTTGAATATGTAATCCTCATGGTATCAGTCCATTCCTGTACTATTTACTCATTGTTTAGGCTTGCAGCTCCATTTGAATTCCCTTTTGTTGATCCTATCAATGCCGACATGAATCTGCAGCAGTCAGGTGGTACAACTAGGGCACTTTAAGTTGTTTACATTCATTATTATTGACGTTATGTGCTTTGAGACAAGGTAATTTAACGCCGTCTCTCGTCTAGTGATGGTTTGCAGAATCTGCTGTGTTGGAGAATCTCATGTCTTTTGGAGGAGGCGTGGCTTTGGAGAGCCCTCTGAAGGGAGGGTGGGGTCTCATGCAATGTAACATTGTAATGTAACATTTCCCATTACAGGACTAGCAAAATAATTGCAACTTGCTCTGTGTACAGTGGCCAAATCTGCAAGGTAACTGAGGCAGAGATGGGTGAACAGGTTGTTAGCAAGCCTGCAGACTGGAGTGATTTAACGAGTCATTTTCACAGAATCCAAAAATCCTCCACACTGGCAAGCTAACTTTCTTGGATTGTGGGTAGAGTGTCTCGTCTGTCATATCCAACGACATGGTTTTCAGGGCAGTGGCAGCTGCGCTCTGTGTCTTTGTTTTATGACAGGTGGCAGCCAGCGTTAAGGTGTAATACCGCCACCTGTTGTACGTCGGGATGTCAACCAGATACTGGCGCTGGATTATTTACATGTCATATTATCATGTGTACTATTTTAATTATTACAGCTATCGCCAAAACCGGTATATTGCTACAGCCCTAATTAACATGATAATGAGATTTAATTTTTAAATGTCACGATTATCGTCAATACCAGTATATTGCAACACCCCTGGTGTGAAAACACTCATTCTCAACAATGTTTTGTACAACGCTGTTTAAATGTAGGCCTATACAGCCATCTAGTGGTTATACTATGGCATTACATTTGATTATTTTTCAACCAGATTGCACTAGTCTGCCTATTTGTAACTTGCTGTTTTTAATTTAAAAAAAAAAATAGAATACAATGTTTTTTTTTTTCTAATATTTGTATTTTATATAGAAATAAATTGTATAAAATGAGGTAAATGTTGTGCATTGTCATGAATTCCCCTTAAAATACAAAATATTTTTAAAAAAATGAATTAACTTAAATATAGTACGTTTATTTCACATTCATTCAGTCCCCATTATAAAATATACAATTTAAATTTGACCTAAATCAGACAATGCACTTAGAATATATCAGACACTTCCTGTTTCCCTTTTTTGTCATTAGTTTAATCCTTCACCCTGACAGCACCATTGCAGATATCCAAAATCTGTTTGCAATTTAGCATCCTCAATGTCTTGACATGTTAAAGTTTGGTGTGAAACATATGGATCCCCTTAGAGTAGTTAAAAATTCAGACCCTGCTGTTTATAAAAAAAAAAAAAAAAAAATCCACGTTCAAACCAAAATAGCCAACTTTATGTGGTTCAGAGCTAATAAGTACATATATTCTCATCAAGCCTTTCTATTTAACAGAGTTTGGTGACTAGGTAAAAACTAACCCCCCAAAAGCCCCACAAAAAGGAAACTACAGTACCCACCCCACCCATTTCTTAGCATTTCTTAGTCTAACGGCCGACAACTGATGTGCATGTCAAGTTTCATGAAATTAAGCATGCTAAGTGCCTCAAAAACACCCAAAAATAGTATTAAGGTTTGACACTATATAAGTTCTCAAGAATCCTTTAACAGATTTATATCAGCTGTGTCTTGACATTATTCTGACCAAGATTAAAGTGATTCGGGTATCAACTTTTACAAAAGTCTTACAATACTCGAAAACAAATTAAATGCACCGATTGGCTAGCGTCAAGACAGCTATGTAGTGACACCATATAATTAAGACACCTGATGAAAAACTTGACAAATTTCTGGACCTTTATAAGACAACAGCCAAGTAACCCAAACAACATAAGTTATAATAGATTAAAAAAAAGTGCACTTTTTTTTTTAACAGGATTCCTACTTATTTAGGCTATATTCACGATTTCGGTAACACTTTAGAATACTGATCCTTCATTAATGAATAACTACACAGGAACAAATGAGTAATGCATTGTTAACACTCTAGTAACTACTATTAACTAACAAGAAACTGATTAATGAATTAGTAAATAATAGTGCTCAGTTGAATGTCGTAGTTCACTATTAGCTAATTAGTAACTACTGTTTTTTTTCATACCTCCCAGAGAACTACTAAGAACTACAGGTGCTGGTCATATAATTAGAATATCATCAAAAAGTTGATTTATTTCACTAATTCCATTCAAAAAGTGAAACTTGTATATTATATTCATTCATTACACACAGACTGATATATTTCAAATGTTTATTTCTTTTAATTTTGATGATTATAACTGACAACTAAGGAAAATCCCAAATTCAGTATCTCAGAAAATTAGAATATTACTTAAGACCAATACAAAGAAAGGATTTTTAGAAATCTTGGCCAACTGAAAAGTATGAACATGAAAAGTATGAGCATGTACAGCACTCAATACTTAGTTGGGGCTCCTTTTGCCTGAATTACTGCAGCAATGCGGCGTGGCATGGAGTCGATCAGTCTGTGGCACTGCTCAGGTGTTATAAGAGCCCAGGTTGCTCTGATAGTGGCCTTCAGCTCTTCTGCATTGTTGGCATATCGCATCTTCCTCTTCACAATACCCCATAGATTTTCTATGGGGTTAAGGTCAGGAGAGTTTGCTGACCAATTAAGAACAGGGATACCATGATCCTTAAACCAGGTACTGGTAGCTTTGGCACTGTGTGCAGGTTCCAAGTCCTCTTGGAAAATGAAATCTGCATCTCCATAAAGTTGGTCAGCAGCAGGAAGCATGAAGTGCTCTAAAACTTCCTGGTATACGGCTGCGTTGACCTTGGACCTCAGAAAACACAGTGGACCAACACCAGCAGATGACATGGCACCCCAAACCATCACTGACTGTGGAAACTTTACACTGGACCTCAAGCAACGTGGATTGTGTGCCTCTCCTCTCTTCCTCCAGACTCTGGGACCCTGATTTCCAAAGGAAATGCAAAATTTACTTTCATCAGAGAACATAACTTTGGACCACTCAGCAGCAGTCCAGTCCTTTTTGTCTTTAGCCCAGGCGAGACGCTTCTGACGCTGTCTGTTGTTCAAGAGTGGCTTGACACAAGGAATGCGACAGCTGAAACCCATGTCTTGCATACGTCTGTGCGTAGTGGTTCTTGGAAGCACTGACTCCAGCTGCAGTCCACTCTTTGTGAATCTCCCACATTTTTGAATGGGTTTTGTTTCACAATCCTCTCCAGGGTGCAGTTATCCCTATTGCTTGTACACTTTTTCTACCACATCTTTTCCTTCCCTTCGCCTCTCTATTAATGTGCTTGGACACAGAGCTCTGTGAACAGCCAACCTCTTTGCAATGACCTTTTGTGTCTTGCCCTCCTTGTGCAAGGTGTCAATGGTTGTCTTTTGGACAACTGTCAAGTCAGCAGTCTTCCCCATGATTGTGTAGCGTACAGAACTACACTGAGAGACCATTTAAAGGCCTTTGCAGGTGTTTTGAGTTAATTAGCTGATTAGAGTGTGGCACCAGGTGTCTTCAATATTGAACCTTTTCACAATATTCTAATTTTCTGAGATACTGAATTTGGGATTTTCCTTAGTTGTCAGTTATAATCATCAAAATTAAAAGAAATAAACATTTGAAATATATCAGTCTGTGTGTAATGAATGAATATAATATACAAGTTTCACTTTTTGAATGGAATTAGTGAAATAAATCAACTTTTTGATGATATTCTAATTATATGACCAGCACCTGTAGTATATACAGGTTCATAATTAATGTGAATAATGCATAATGTATAATTCTAAAGTGAAAGTCATGGTAACCCACTAATAATGACTTAAGTATTACCAAATACTTCAGAAGGAATTACTAATTATTTGGATCAGTATTCTAAAGTGAAGATCAAGGTAACCCACTAGTAATTACTTAAGTGTTACCAAATACATCAGAAGGAATCACTGTACAAAACTGTACAAAACCTTAAGTTTAAAATGACTCCAGTAGTTACTAGAGTTATGTTTCTCACTTTAGAATACTGATCCAAATAATTATTAATCCTAATGCATTAATCAGCGTTTCTTGTTAACTAATAGTAGTTACTGCGTTAATGTACTGTGTTAGTAGTTACTAATAGTAGTATTGTGTGTTACTAGTGTTAATAATGCATTACTCATTTGTGTAGTTATTCATTAATGAAGGATCAGTATTCTAAAGTGTTTCCACAATTTCTAATATTTGTACAGGCTTTACATTTTTATTTCAATGTTGTAATTAGCAATTCATTTAATTTTACTTTTGATACAGATTTGTTATGTGACAGCTTTAAGGTTTTTTTTAGGGGTCAAGATCAAGTCACTCCCATAATAGCTGTCACGGTTCAAATTAATGCAGCACAGCATAGACTAACTGTACATCATGTGCAAGACTCCAATAAAATTATTAGGTAATTATTTCCTCACGAATAAATCTCTCAATGAGTAAAACTGGCTGTCTATATTATGATAGACTACACATTGGGGTACTCTTGTACTCAGGTTTGAGCTTACGGACCTGTTGCTATGACAGCAAGTCTAGGATGAGTGTCGAAGAACTGAATAATCCAAGATCATGCCAAGTAGTCAACAATCAAATCCAGCTAACTGAGTTAGCAATATACAAATGGATAACAAGTATCCATTTATCACATTAGCTTTATCTTTTGAGTCTTGTTTAGTGATATTGATACATAATGTGAAGCTGTCACTTTAATCTGTTTTTGCACTTTTTCAGACTCATTTATCACTCGTATAGTTTGGTTTGTCTAAGTTTTGAACAAAAGGAAAATAATCAAATGATCAGATGAAATGTATCTTTCAAATGAAAGTATTTAATTTACTTAAAAAAAAAAACCGGATGGAGCTTCATGGTTGCAGAGAGGGGCTGAAAAATTTGATAATTATTAATGGTATATTTATTGTTTTTTTATTTTTCATTATTATATGTTTTTGTTAAAATTAAGGTAACGTTTTTCCAGACAATGGAAAGTGCTCTCTACTTATCTCTCTGTGCCTGTATGGAATTTTGGGGGCTAAAAGAATTTTTCCTATGACAATATTTGAGCTATCCAGTTGTATATGTTCCTGTGTATGTGTTCAAATGTTCCTGTCATACTGTGAGCTGGAGCCAAGCCCTTCCTCTTTCATCATGAGCAAGGGGATAATGGGATTCTGCGACACTTCCCATATTTTATATTCCCAAGTTTTGCTGCTTCTTTTTTTTCCTCCGTGACACAATTGAGTAATGTCTACCTAGAATTGCCCTGTCCCACGGCTGATACTCATAATTCACTAACAGTAGTAAGTGCTGCAGTTTTTATGACTCTGTTCAACTTTTTTTTTTTTTTGCACAGATGTATCTTGTCATTTTCCCAGAGGGAACCCGCTACAACCCTGAACTCAAGAAAGTTATCGATGACAGTCAAGCTTTTGCTGCTAAAGAAGGTATTTTTTTTTTTTTCATGTAGCCACCCCTCAGATCTCTACTCTTGTATTAAAGTCACAGCTAAATGGAGAAACAGATCTTTTGTACATGTTTCTGTATTGTAATGTACATCTGAGTGTAACTGATTATTGAAAAAAATTTAGGGCAGGGATTTGGTTCTTTGCATCAGATGTTGAATGGATGTGGCTGTTGCACTCAAGTGGAGGCAGATGAACGTAAGCTTGCAGGGGCTGACTGAATGATTGAAGAAGTCCTGCGTACAACACGAGTCTGTCATTTCCCTGGAAGATCCAGTTATGTTTTGATTAAACACTACAGTGGTCAAAAAAGAAAAACACATGCACGCATGCATTGTTCACAATAAGATCTATAATATGCATATTAGAAAATAGGGTGAATTTATTTAATGGAAATTAATAATTCACCCAAAAATGTATTTTTTATTCATTGGTTATTCAACATCATATGTTCCTTTTATATTGTTATTTACAGTGTTATTTGCTGACGGATTGAAGAATAACAAATTTAGCTCTGTTCATCTCACAAACCTATTATATAGTATGACTCAATTTCAGTTAACTGTTCAATTAATCAGCCAGGGCTGAATTTCTCAAAAGAATCTTAAAGGGATAGTTTACCCAGAAATGAGAATTGTCATTGTTTACTCACCCTCATGTTGTTCCAAATCAAGACTATCATTCATCTTCAGAACACAATTGAAGATATTTTTAATATTCTCTCATCATTTTGTCCGTTCATTGAAAGCCCACGCAACCAAAACTTTGTTGCATCAAAAAGTACAAAAAAAACAAAATTTTCCATTTGAGTTAACTATAGTTCACCCAAAAATCACTTAGTCATCCTTAGGTTTTTCCAAACCTGTATGAGTTTCTGTCTTCTGTTGAACACAAAAGATGATATATTTTAAAGAATGTTGGTAACCAGACAGTTGAATGGTAGCCATCGACTTCCATAGTATTTTTTTCTTACTAATGGCATGGCTACCGTCAACTGTTTGATTACCATCATCCTTCAAAATATCTTCTGTTGTGTTCAACAGAAGAAAGAAACTTATACAGGTTTGGAACAACCTGAGGGTGAGTAAGTGATGACAATTTAAATTTTTGGGTCAACTATCCCTTTAAGCCTACAGTATATCATAGACACCATTGGTGACAGTTGTTTTTACAATGTACTTGGGCTGGCTTTTCCAAAAGCATTGTAAGCCTTAGACCATATTTCATCTATCACCAATAAATAGCTCACATGTTTTCCCCATATACTAGATTACTGTTTCTCAAACTAAATTTACTTGCAATAGTCATGTTGTCTTGCCTATTGCAGGACTTACTGTGCTGAAGCACATTTTAACACCAAGAATGAAAGCATCACACGTTGCCATTGAGACTATGAAGGAACACCTGGATGCAGTCTATGACATAACTGTAGCATATGAGGGAACTCTCACAGCAGACGGCCAGAGACATCCAGCTCCTACAATGCCAGGTTTGTTGTTATTGTTATACTTGGAGTTTGCAAGCAACGGAAACTAGCACAGGAAATGCGGCGGACACCGTGTTATACTACTGATTGAGTGATGGTAAAATACAGATATGTGAATTTCCTGTCACTTCCTGTAAACAGTGAGTGTTGCAACATGTTATTCTCCATTGGTATAAGTTCCTAAAAACACTAAAGCAACAGAAAACATCCTGTAGAAAACATCCTGTTTTTCACAGGAATAAACAGTAGCAACATTTATATAGCTGTCAGGATATTGTCTACATCCTTTTTTTATGAAGGAACAAAAACACTTTTTCTTTTGAGACAATGGTAAGCAATATGTTTGTCACGATACAAGAGTTTCAGAAGTTGATGCCAACCAGTAACATTTGGCAGTTCTCAAACAGCTTGTTTAGTCTGACATCACACGTCACCATTTCTGGGTGCAAGCTCTCTGTCAGATCCCACAAGTATACACTCAAAGTGTTATAATACTACTAAAATATTAACCTGCGTTATATTAACCTGCATCTCCATACTAAAATCTTGATTGATAAGATAGTGGTGAATTATTATTATTATTATTATTATTATTATTATATATATTTTATTAATATATAAATGAATCGTTAAAATATTGGTGTCCAGGACAATATGAGTACAGAGATTGTAGTGTTGATGAATTTTTAAAAGGTTAGCTTGACTGTGTGTTATAAATGTGCTCAAACTTCTGTTGAGATAGTATTCTCACATTAAATGGAGTAGAGACTTGGACCTAGAAACAGTAGGGCTGGTCGATTAATCGAAACCGAAATTCAGAACCTCTAACCGAGGTAATTTTCCCATGTCGGTTATTTTGTTTTTTTAATCCTGTTAATACTTCCCCCTTAAAAACATACTACCACGTGTGTAGCCACGTGACTCTGCCCCGTCCAGTCAGTGGCATAAAAGCCACACTGAGGTGAACGTCGGTTCAACACATAGTGATGGCGCGCTAGCAGTGAGCCTTGCGTCTTCACTAAACTTTGTCAGTTGTATTTGTTTTAAGGTTTGCCAGTTTGGACATTTCAAGTGATTTTAGACGATTGGATGTATATTATTTCGAGCTACCTTGCTCACGCAGCTGCATTGTGGCACAAACGTTAGCTGCTCAAAACGTGAAGATCGCGTGCACAGAGAGGAACGCAGAAACTAGTTGTCAGCGCTGTCTAGTGATTTATCACTAAAGTAGCTTAGAAACCCATAACTTATTATAGCATACATTTTTCTACTTTTGAAAGGACCCCACAGCTTCACAATTAAGAGACGGTATGTCTAATTCACACACGCAATCACTCGTATTGGTACTGTACTAATTTATCAGTATCTGATTTACAACGAGCAGAAATCTGTAAGAAATGTTACGAACCATAGATAAAATAACTGCTGAAAGTGAGCTGTTTGTCAGATCATTCTTTCAATAGAAAAAAATATCCCACCTTTAATAGTCAATCATATTTACAGCACAAACTTTGTCAGTGAACTATGAGCGCAAAAAAAAAAAACAAAAAAAAAAAAAACAGAAACAAAATCGTTCATTAATCAGTAATTGAGGTTAAAATGTTCAATTAATCAAGGTTTTGATTTTAGGCCATAATAGTCCAGCCCTAAGAAACGTCAAGTATTGATAGAGGCCAGTCTCAACTTTCTCCATAGCAAATTTGGAGTCTAACTCAATCCCTCTAGCGCCACCACCTGTCCAAAGTTTCACTCATGTTTATGCTAATAACTTTTGAACCATAAGGGCAAAATTCCTTTTTCCTCTGATTCCTTGGCTCAAGACGATTAGATTGCACCATATGACGTCAGTTTCCGTCATGAAAATGTTCCCGCCATTTTGATTTTTCAAACTCCTCCTAGGCCGTTCCTCTGATTTTCATGAAAATTGAACCAGATCATCTTCGGAGGATGATTGCAAAAAGTTATCAAAAGCTTTTTGATAGAACAATCTATTCTCGAAAACTGCACACATGAATTTGATGAAAAGCTCACTAAATCAGACTTGAGGCTATATCTCTTTATCGTATTCAGACCAAACTTGGTACATGTCATCACAAGCATGACCAGAGGAAACATGCAGTGTTTTGGCGCAGCTCCACCCTACTGGTCCGGAGATGACTGTTGAGTCTGTATCTCTGCAATGCTTTGACATATTGACACCAAACTTTGTGAGTGTCACGGTCACCTTACTCTGACTATACCACGCAAATTTGGTCACAGCGCCACCTATTGTTTAAAGTGATAAACCAGTAAATCATTATTAACTGTGTGCATGGCTACATCACACATTACCAACCCCAATGAGCTGAATGAAGGATGCAAAACAAAGGCAGCCTTCCAAGGATCCTTCAGATTGAGACGGCCTTCAGCAGAGCTTGATGACATGGCAGCTGAGATATGCAGCCTTACTAGGGCATAGCCTTGTGTTCTCCCATCTCCATCTCCTCCTCCTCCCCTCTTGAATCTATGGCAGCCCATTTTGATTCATTGCACCATACAGGGTCACATGATAAACAGTTTTCCCATATTGGCCATTTTGTGTGTCAGCCATTTCAAATTGTCATAAAATGCTGTATTTTACAAACACATCAGCATATCGTAACGAAACTCTGAATGGGTTGTCAACACCATGCCCTGAAAGTACTGAGAAAGTTTAGGAACAATGCCACCGACAGTGCCACCTTTTTTGGTTTTGTTTCGAAACCAAAAAACAATAAAGGAAAACATAAGCTATTAAAAGTCTTATCATTCAAATATGAAAATTAAATTGACGGGTAATAGATTATGACAGAATTTTTGTGACCCTGTCTATCAAAATGATGGACAATCTGCACCATAGTCATTTGAAATTGCTGTCTGAAAACCTAATGTTACTTTTTCAAACTCTTTTGAGACAGTTGGTCTGATTTCACCAAAAATGCCTCATATAGTGAGACCGATACGGCAGGATGAAGGTCCTTCTTTTAAAATGATACACGGCAGTACGTTCATGTGTAGTAGGCCTATGCATTTCAAACTGAGGATGTTTACATCTCATATGTTCTAAAATGTTCCTATATTTCCCTTCCAAATGTGGATTCTGAATAATAAATTTATTTCCTAACTAACCTGTCACAGTCCATTGCTCATCTTCTCATTAAATGTTTTTCTATTACTGATCATATTTCATACTGTTAAATTTACATTTTTAAATTTTGAATGATAAACACCCTTACGAAAATTAATGATACTCAGTTACTTATGTTACCTCGGTTCCCTGAGATAACGGGAATGAGTATTGCGTCTAAGACGCTATTAGGGGAAACTCCTTTTTCTTAGATTTTGAAGCTCTAAAATTTAACAACGCAGTGCAACTGCATAAGCCAGAAGCCAAGCAGGGCACTGTGTGAGCTGATTGGCTGGCTAGTTGTAACCGCATGAACCTATGGCTATGCAGTGTAAGTGAATAAACCAATAGGTGTCCTTCCCCCTGCGGTGGGCTTGGTGCCTGCCAAAATGGGTGTGGCATCTGCCTATATAAGCGGCCTGCTTTGCCATAGAAGTCAGGTTTTAATCGACTGAAGTGACGATTCCCCAGTTGTGGAGCCTGCTAGCTCGGCCTTCTACGCAATACTCGTTCCCATTATCTCAGGGAACCGAGGTAACGTAAGTAACAGAGTATCGTTCCCCTTCGATATGGTACACTCGTATTCCGTCGAAGACGCTATGGGGAACCAGTATAACAACGCCGTGCTAAGGCAGAACAGCCCTAGCTTGAGACACTTCAATAAGGGCCCTGAACGCATAGGGGGGATAGGGGGCAGCCTTGGCCCCGGAACCGGGGCTCGAGCCAAAGCCGGAGCCATAGAGGTAACAGAGGGTCGAGCGCACAGGGGGCAACACCTGCTAACAGAGAGACCCTGCTTCTGTAACACAGGGACTTCCAGACTGTAGAATCTGGCAAAGATGGATGGAGAGGACCAGCCTGCCGCCACACAAATTTCGTCAATAGACACACCACCTGACCAAGCCCAGGAAGAGGCCATGCCTCTGGTCGAGTGGGCTCTCACTCCAATGGGGCATTGAAGGCCCACAAAGTCCTACGCCAGAGCAATAGCATCCACTATCCAGCGGGATAGTTCCTGCTTCGTGACCGGAAGCCCTTTGGTGCGGCCGCCGCAGCAGCATGCAAAGAGCTGCTCTGTCTAAATTGGGCAGAGCATTCAACATATATTCTTAAGGCCCTAACTGGGCAGAGTAATGGAGGTCCTGCTCGTCTTCCAAAGTGGGAAGAGCTGAGAGTGATATTAGTTGTGCTCTGAAAGAAGTGGAGAGCACCTTCGGCACATAGCCAAGCCTTGGCTGATTGTGAAGCCACAGGAGCGTGAAAGGCTGCTATGGCTGCTACATAGACTTTGAGTGTGGAAGGGGAGTGACCTGCGTCCAACAGCTCCTGCAGAAAAGACAGCACCAGCGGAATGTCACATGAAATCGGGTCTTCGCCCTTGGTGACGCAGCAGCTAGAGAAGACAGACCACTTGAGGGTGTAGAGGCGTCTGGTAGAAAGGGGCTCTAGCCTCAGAGATGGTGTTCAGGACCCTGGGCCAAATCGACGAACACAGGTTGCATTGTGCCCATTGGAGGAGGCGTCTGGACAGTTCATGCAGGGGCCTCGACTGAATGGAAGGATGGTGTATTGGTAGGCCACCCCCTCGAACGCGAATGTTAAGAATGGTCTGTGATGGGGGTGGCTATTTGGATATGAAAGTAAGCATCTTTCAGATCCACTGAGAAAAAACAATCCCCTGGGCATATTTGAGATAGGATTTGTTTCAAGGTAAGCACCTTGAATGGCATCTCATGAGGGCTCAGTTCAGATGTCTGAGGTCTCAGATGGGCCTGAGACCACCGTCCTTCTTGGAGATGAGGAAGTAGCGGCTGTAGAAGCCTGACTCGCTGTGGGGCGGAGGGACTGTTTCCACAGCGCCCTTCGCCGGTAGACTCATGACTTCGGCGCGGAGGATGTGGGCCACATTGCTCCTTACCGAAGTATTGACCACGCCCCTGAAGCGGGGGGGTCTGCGAGCAAATTGGAGCGAGTAGCCTTGTTCTGTTGTTTTCAGAACCCATTCTGACACGCCTCGGCCTGGGTGGCAGGAGGTTGAATAAGTTCGGGAGACAGCTCGTTGCCCTGAGGTGGGGGGCATATGCCCATAGCTCAACGCAGCAAGGTGAGATTTGCGCTCTCATAGTGAGAGCGTCCATCTTCAATTGAGGTCGGCTTGCGGGGCCGGGCCCGACAAGTGACGCGCTCAGAGGTTCGGTATTTTACAACAAATGCCAGTGAAACAATGTTATCTTAGATTGAAATATGTTCTATGAGTCTCACCTGAGTTATAGGGAAGAACGTCATGACATAGAGCTGTCAGTGCTGCATTCAGCTGAGCACTGTCAGTGTAGTACTCGCCCTGCTTTGGAAGAGTGAGACACGTGGGGTCCAGACCAGCGAGAGCTCGATCTGTCTCGTTCACTTGGCCCTGTGACCCAAAACTTAATTAAACAATCTCTTGAATATTTTCTAATTTCATTAAACATTTTTATTTAATTTAATTAACATTTTTATTAAGCATGAACCTTTGTTTTCATTAAAAAGCAATTAATTTGGACAAGTGCAATTAATTTGGACAAATGCAAACTCTGCTGGTAAGATGCCAGTACAGACGTACCAGCTCAGTCAGAATCAGCTCTAAGTCATACATCTTAGTGATTTGTATTTGATTTTTCAGCCATTTGGACTAAAGTCTTCTAATTACATTATATTAACTTTTTTATAACTTTTCACTTCCTTTTTTTTTTTCCCCCCTCTCCATAGTGAGAAAATGAGTGCATTTCCATTTATACAATATTTGAAAATTGGTTTGGGATGCATAAATCCAATGTATACAGCGTCTAGCAGAGAGTTACTCAAAGGCAACGGCTCAAATGTAATAAAAAAAAAGGTATCTATCACTATATATAACAGTTACTACAGTAATTATATGTGTAGGCCATTGTCTTATATTGCTTCTTTTCTTTGTTTTAAAGAGCAGACTTAATATTTATCTATTTCGGGTCCTAATTAGGAGACGACGAGCACATTAACCATTGTGCCGTGCTGCTAATATTTATCAAGTAGTAGAGAAACCCCTTCCCGTGGCCAAAACAAGGCGTCTGCGGATGAGAGTCTGAAACAAGGACCGGTGGTGCATTGTCCTGCTTTAGAATTTTAGAATGTCATGGCAGTCATTAATGGCACTTTATTCAACAACAGCTCGTTCCACACATCATAAATCATTACTCCATGTCATTGCTCTTGCGCAGTACTTTCCAGTTTCAGGTTTCGATCCAATGAAGTGTTTACATGTCCCCTCAGTCAGATTAGAAAAGGTTTAAATCACCCCTTGCAATCTGAATAAAATTTTCATCAAATTTAGCCAATTCATTCTGATTACAGTTGGATTATTAGGGTCCATGTAAACGCAGCTATTGGTGGACATTGTAAACTCTGTGGTCACAATTATGAATACGTGACTACTGATATAAACTTCATGTATTTTATATGAACAATAAGCAGAATAATCGCAAGAAAAAGAAAAGGGTGCAGGCTTAACCCCCTGTGGCTTTACTTGTCATCCAAATTTTTATATCAGCTATGTAATTTCCTACTACTAAATTCAGAAAAACAGAGATTCCAATTATTGGATCAAAAACTTCTGCACGTAATAACCTATAATACTGTCTAACACTTGATGGCTGCTCTGTTAAGTCTTCGTCATCAGTTAGGAACCCAGGTTTGCTCTTTGATACCAATCTTTCATTTGAAAGCCACATTTCTAGCATCTATAAAACCACATTCTTCCATCTTAAAAATATATATAAACTACGACATATGCTCTCAATGACAAATGCGGAATAGTTAGTTCATGCGTTCATGACCTCAAGGCTAGATTACTGTAATGCTCTACTAAGTGGCTGCCCTGCTCTCTTGATAAACAAAATACAGCTGGTCCAAAATGCAGCAGCTTACTAGAACCTGGTTCAGTTCTTACTAGAACCAGGAAGTATGACCATATTAGCCCGGTTCTGTCAACACTGCATTGGCTCCCTATTAAACATTGTATAGATTTTAAAATCTTGCTAATTACTTACAAAGCACTAAATTCGCACAAACAGCAAATTGATTCCTCTTTTGCATCTCCTTGCATTTGAATGGTATTTTATATTTAGACCTAATTATTCCATTTTTTACTGACTGTTCACTTTCCATTAATGTTTAAATTTTATTAGTTAGGCTTGTAGTTTTCGCTGTGGTATCGTAAGTCTTTAAAGTAATAAATGGAAAGCAAAGTTATATTTGCCACCCCATAAAAAGTATTTTGCTGAGCCGAAAAATGATCTGATCCTTGAATCAAAAACTGTAATATGATCCAAACTGTAAATTTGTGAGATCCGTTGACCCACTACTACAATCGCGCCTGTCTTAAAAACTATTCATGTGCGACTGATGCACTGCAGATCGGGTGATTTTTAGGTCAGTGATTTTGGCTGTAAGTCAATGATGCCCTCTATCGGTAAGGAATCGTAAGATGGCTGCTCTAATGCTTCTGGTGGCTTCACCGCCTGCTGGCAGTTTAGAACGCAATGAGCAGTTAATGCCATCTCTCGTGATGCTTTGCAGAGTCTGCTGTGTGCGGTCATGTTTTTTGGAGGAGGCTTGGCTTTGCAAATGCTCTGAAGGGAGGGTGGGATTTTATGCTTTCAAAGCTAACTTGCTATTGCTAGTAATTTCCTACCTTTAATCAGCCCAGATAACAATGCTTGAGATCGGCTTGTGACAATCCCTAGTTGAATGATTATCTAAAAGCGTTAACACTTTATCTTAGGGTCTTTTAACTAGTTGCTTATTAGCATGCATATTACTAGAATATTGGCTGTTTTATTAGTACTTATAAAGCACATATTAATGCCTTATTCTGCATGACCTTATTCTACATTCTTAATCCTACCCAATACCTAAACCTAACAACAAACTTACTAACTATTAATAAGCAGAAAATTAGAAGTTTATTGAGGGAAAAGTCATTAATAATATTGAATATGCATTCTCTATACTAAAGTGTTACCCTAAAAGCTTTATCCAGCATTCTAATTTGTTAAAAAAAATACTTTATCAAACTGCCATTTGTGAACAAAACGGTCAAAGAACCGTTGCACCCCTAGTAACACCCTTTCCACACCAGATACAAGCGGCACAACAGCACGTCAAAAGCAAATAGAACCAATTATAATCAGTGATGTTGTCTACACTGGAAGCAGTGCAACACGATGAGTCACCACCAACAGTAAACGGATGCTACTTTCTAATTCTGAAGTACTCCACACCCTTGCGCTACTTGTTATATTTCACCAAACCCTAATTTTCAGTGAAGATTCAGAATGGACTTTTCTGTAAAAACCAGATCATAAGATATATATTTAAACTGGATTGATTGATGCTTGCTGCTATTTTGTCTTGTCTTGTTTATTTATATAGCACTATTTAAATATAATTATGCTTTACATAAAAAATTCTAGAATAAGGACGGACATCGACAACATATAAAACATCACATCTAACCATTACACACTACCAACATTAGATGCGCTTTCAAAAAGTTCTTAAACATTGACAGCAATTTGACAGATTTGGCAGCTCATTCCACAGTCTCTGCCCTATTACTGCGAAGGCCCGATCACCTTTATGTAGGCGATTTGTTCTAGGCACTACAAGTAGTTTTTGATTCTCTGAGTGTAAAGTTCTGGAAGGATTATTTGGGATTAAAAGGTTTGCCAAATACGATGGGGCCTGGTTGTTTAAAGATTTGTACACGAACAGTAAAATTTTGTATCTAATTCTAAGATGGAATTTAGAGAAGCTAATAAAGGGGTAATTGATTTCAAGCATTTTTGTACTGATTGTAATCGAGACAAAGATGTGGCGGTAATGCCAGAATACAGAGAGTTACAGAAATCCAGCCATGATAGAATAAAGTTATGGATTACTCTTTCAAAATCTGCATTTGATAAAAATGGTTTGGTTTTGACTAACACATGCAAATTACAAAAACAAGACCGGACCACAGAGGTAATTTGCTTGTTCATTTTTAGGTTATCAATTAAAAAGCCTAAATCTCTTACTGTTGTTTTCGAACAAGGGGATGCCAGGGGACTCGAATCTAATACAATTTTTGTGGAGTTATTTGGGTGGCTAAAAACCTTTTTTTTTTCCTCATTCAACATTAAACAGTTTTTTGCCATCCAATTTTTGATGTCCTTAAAACACTCTAGAAGTGACTCAAATGAATTGGTGGAGTGCCTGATTGGTAAATACATTTGCGTGTTGTCGGCATAATGAAATGACACTCCGAACTTTCTGAAAATGCTACCCAAAGGGAGCAAATATAAAGAAAAAAGTATGGGAGAAAGGATAGAGCCTTGCAGAACCCACCCCCACCCCTTGAATGTTCAAGACGGGAAATGAGGATGTTATGGTCGATCCTGTTAAAAGCTGCAGTCAAATCAAGCAGCACCAAAACAACACCATCTCCTTTGTCTAAAGCTAGGAAGATATCACTTAACACTTATAACACATAGCACCGACTCTGTGCTGTGGGCTGTTTTGAACCCCAATTGAAATATTTCTCCTATAGAATTTTCATGTAGGAATGAAAAGTTATGATGATGATTATTATTATTATTATTATTATTAATCGAATGAATAATTAGTTTGAACCTACAATTTGTGTCTTTAGAGGGTCTGCAAGCATAAACATCCAGTTTGGTCAGTCAGTACTTTTACTTTTTGTTATACTTAGCTGACTTTGGCAGCAAAACCACTGTCAATAGGTTGTTGTTCAAACAATAAATGAGAGCACATGATTGTACCAAATGTTTTTTTTTTTTCTTTTTTTTTTTTTCCCCCATTTTAATCTTTTCATTTATTCTGATGTATTTTGTCATTTATTGTGCGCTAAAACAACAGCTTTTGTAAAAACAGTTTTTTAATTGTTGTCTTTGATATTCTGTTTGTCTTCTGTCTGATGGTTATCTGAACTGGGTTACCTTTCATTTCATTTCTCTAATTCAACTTCTCTTTGTGATAGAGTTCCTGTGCAAGGAGTGCCCCAGGGTGCACATCCACTTCAACCGTGTGGACATAAGGGAAATTCCTGCAGAGCCCATCTTCTTCCGCAGGTGGCTACATGAAAGATTTGAAATCAAAGACAAGTGAGTGAACTGAAATAGCCCCTAGTCCATCACAGACACCCGCTACATAACTGAACACTTATTTTGTTTGTGCTGTTGGCAATCACTAATCACAGCAGGGTTCCCACCATCATGGAAAACTTGGTCCTGAAAATTCTTCAGTCAGAAAGTGTTTGGGAGGTTATCATTTATCAATTTATCAATCTAACGTAGAAATAAGCACAGATCTGAGTGCAGAAATCATCTTGTGACAGGGTTCACATGTGATTAATCAAACATTCGTATGCTGCCAATCCTATCATACAAATGATCGTATGTTGATAAATGTGGCGGCTGAAAACAATCGTCATTACGCCCAAAAAAATTCACGGTTTAGAAGCCTCGCCCCTAGACTTTATGACGCTGAGAAAACGTGTAACGGCCAAGAAGAGGATGTAATCTCGTGAAAGAGAAATTCATTTTACACCAAAAACACCTGTTAACCTCGTAACTGCAAACAATTACATTAATTTATATGTATATTTAATACCGGTGAATAAAACTAAACGGTATTCAGAACAAGAATGAAAAAAGCTATAAAATTATTATATTAAACTGTAAAACGAAACATAAATTAGTGGTATTCATTATAAACAAAAGTAAAGGCAAAATTATTTTTTTTTTTTTTTTTTTTTTTTTTTTTTAAGGCTAAAGCGAAACTGATGGGCTCACCTCTCTCAATCCAAATATGTATCTATATTTGCATGTAACATTTTGGTTGCTAAATTATTAACAAAAGTCCCTGTAAAGCAATATTAAAATATGTTCTGAGTTTGTCACACCACAGAAAAATGTTAACCACCCAGCCAAATTTGAATGATTAAAAAAAAAAAAAAAAAAGCAAGTAAATGAAATGTTATCAAAATCTTGAAAAAAAAAAAATAAGCAGTGTTCTCTGCTCTTAAACGCTGGGGGCATGTCCGCTGTCTGCGCTAAAACCACGTCCACTCGTGAGAAAGTTGCGGTCTTTCAACTTGCTTGTCTAATGAGTCAAACATACTGATGCATATAAACAAAAGAATCACCTTAGAGGGTTGCCAAATTTAATAGAGTTGCACTCATTGGTGGGCACGTATTGGCGCTGCGAGAAGGGAGAATGAAGGCCAGGACGGGAGATAGACGGTTCGGCCCCATATCATCGGTTGTCGGAGGGTTGGGAGGATGAAGGCCGAGGCAGTAGATGGTCTGTTCAGCCCCATTCACCAATAACAGTGGATTATCAGTGAATCCCAGTTGTCTCTGATGAAAGCTTGTAAAACTATCCATGCTTGATACTAATCTTCATTAACGTTAATGAAAATACAGTTGTTCATTGTTTCTTCATGCTAGTTCACAGTGCATTAACTAATGTTAACAAGATTTTAACATTATTTTAACATGTTATTTTGATAATTTATTAGTAAATGTTGAAATGAACAAAGATTAATAAATGCTGTATAAGTGCAGTTCATTATTAGTTCATGTTAACTAATGTAGTTAACTAATGTTAACTAATGAAACTTATTGTAATGTTACCACTTAATTTTATTGCTTTTCTTGGTTCATACATTTGCGTGATGTGACAATGATGTGAATCCTCATGTTCTTTTGTTTATGCTGCTATTTGCGCATGTAAAGCTAAACCCCTGAAAAAAACATTGTATGGTATTTTAATGGGTCACAAACACCCATCTATTCTAATTTAATTTAATTTAATTTTAATTTGACTCTAATTTTAATGGTTTGTGATCAACTAATGAGCTTTTGTTTTTCAGGAAAAAAATCTAAATGATCAAAATGCTCTTATTAAAACTCTCGACCAGATTTGCTGCACGCAAGTTCACGCTAACTCAGAAACTTGCATACACGAGCTGAGACCTGACATGAGATTTGATCGTAGCCACTGCTCACGTCTTGCCTGGAAACGGCCCTGACGCACCGTTTTCTGTCATACGTTCGTTTCATAAATGAGGCTCAATGTAACTGAAAAAATGTTTGTTGATCGAGCATTAGGTTTTGTGTATCCAATCCAGTGTCCTATTTATGCTTCTTTGAAATGGCATAGAAATTCCTACAGGAATGGGAAAGAAGGTTCAATAGGACTTTATTCATCTGTATTGTACAATACTGTACGTCAAGTTCGCAAAATAAAATGTTACAGTAAAAATGCTGACTTTTGAGTTAATAGCACATTATACTGTGAATCATATCAGTCTCACAAAGAAACGCAGACACACATTTGGGCATGCAATATGAAGGCTCATTCTGCATTATTCCATAGACCAAGGGTCGGCAATTAAGTTTGGCATCGGGCCAAAAAAAAGTTTTGACACTAGATGGTGGGCCAGAACATAGTCAAAGTATAATTTAAGAAATTAATTGTTAAATGCAACTAGAGTTGCCTGTGACAGACTGTTACAGTATCTTTTATAACTGGTAGTGAGCTGTTGCTCTGTGTTAAATACTGTAGTAGGACAGTCATTAACAAAAAGCCACATTTGTGTGCCGGTGTCCGGGTTTTACAATAGATAAATTAATAAAGCAGAGTACTGACACGTAACCTGGCAAGTATCTTCATTCACCAACTTGCAACATAGACCGCCTTGCTAAAACACACATGTGGGAGATGCGGAATGGATAAAAATAACTTAAATAAGCCCATTAATGGCATGTTTGAGTCATGCTCTTAACGAACTGTTTTATTTCCTCTTTCCATATTGTGAATAATAAATGTGTAACATTTTAATTTGCTTGTTACACAATGGAGCCTAACTTATTGTAATAATTATTTGGCGTAGCCTACTTTTACATTTAGAATTATTCCTTGGCATCCTCACATACTAAACTGCATTTTTTTTAATTGTTTGCGTGTACGCTATTACGTCGTGTGCAGAGTGATGTTTAAGCTAGCTGGTGAGAGAAAATGGCACTATCAAAGAGTCTAAAGAGGAAAGTTGACAGTGAAAATAGGGCATACAAAGAAGAATGGAAAGACAAAAGATAATAGAACCCATTATAATGATATTGTCTACACTGGATGCGGCGCGGCGCGACACAACACATTCCCTACAGTAAACGGATTCTCCGTTCTGTTTCTGGGGGGGTGTCAGTGACACTTTTAATGGTTAAGAAAAATATATAATAAAAACCTTAAGACAAATACTGGACTTAGATTAACATAGACTTAGACAATTTTGAGCTGCAAAAGAAAACTTTGCACTCATTTCAAAGCGACCTATGACATTCTATGACATGAAATTCATCTAATTTTAAATGATTTCATGGATGTGGCTGTTGTGGTTTGTGATCATAGGAGCATCAGCTGCTGCAGTAAATGTGGTGTGAATTTGACATAGTCCTTTTATGTTTAACTGTTTTAAATGCCCATTGCCCGCTGTGTACAGTTGCCCTGAAGCCACCGTGGTGGCTGTGCCACCGGGCTTTGGCCCATCAACGCTGCTTGCAGCAATATTTATTTATTTTTATTTATTTTTTTTCTAACCTTTCGGGGCCTTTTGGGGGCCTTAACATGCTCAAAAACTCTTGAAAATTGGCACACATATTGGAATCTGCGGCCATTAGGACGCCGCAGAGGCTGGTACCCGGGCGTGGC
Organism: Hypophthalmichthys nobilis; assembly: GCA_037950665.1. Taxonomy (NCBI): domain Eukaryota; kingdom Metazoa; phylum Chordata; class Actinopteri; order Cypriniformes; family Xenocyprididae; genus Hypophthalmichthys; species Hypophthalmichthys nobilis. Next base: position 7,693,100 of record CM075477.1, read on the forward strand.
AGGGGGGCTCGACAGCGCCCCCTTGAATGGGATCCGAAAACTTGGCCATAAATCAAACACGCTTGCATGTATTAGTATGAAACTCGGTACACATATAGACCTCATCGGGCCTAACAACTTTCGTGCTCTAAGTTATATGCCGGCTCAACAGGAAGCCGGCTATTACGGGTTGTTTGAAAGACGCATGCTCTGGAATTTGATATACTCCTCCTAGGCGATTAATCTGATCACCACCAAACTCAGTCAGCATAAAGTCAAGACATTGATGATGCTAAATTGTCAGCAGATTTTTGATATCTCAAACGGTTTGGCCGTGGCGAGGCAACGAATTTATGGCGAGAAAAGGGAAACAGGAAGTGTTATAACTTCTGCATACATTAATTGATTTTGATGAAACTTCGGCTTTGTGTTCACTGTACAAGGCTGATCACGTGGATGTGACAATTGTGAGCAAAGTTATAGCGCCACCAACTGGCAGCAGGAATTGTCACTTTCAACATGCTTTGAGATCACCCTCTTAATTTTTATCTGATTTGCTTTTAACTTCATCAGAATAACGTCCAAACATGGCAGATGTAGACCTTTTGAAAAGAATTGTGATATCTCAAACACTGTTGCCATGGCAACGCATCAAACTTTAATATTTGTTTTGGATGCTTTTGAGACTCTTAGCATGCTTCAAATTGTATGAAACTCCACACACACATCAGGATTGTTATCCAGTAGACATTCAATTCAATTCACATTTATTTGTATAGCGCTTTTCACGATACATATCGTTTCAAAGCAGCTTTACAGAGAATGCATGTCAACATTACAATTTAGAGAATGCAGTTAGCTAATAATGTAATAATTCAGGCAATTAATTTACAATCACTGTTAGCAGTTTAATTGAAGGTAGAAGTAATGAGCTCCTGGAAATAGTCAATTACATATTAGCAATAATTAGGATATAAGGAAATTTGGGAATGTGCATGTTGTTCCAGATGTTGTGTCATCTGAAGTCCTCGCAGGAGTTGGTGCCGTCTCTTCAAAGGTATTGGTCATCTGAGGTGGTCTTAAGAGGCTGGATCCAAACTGAAGCTGATGTACTCTCTAGTCACCTCGGGATGGGCGTCCCGAGATAAAACAGAAAAGCAAATGGAGAATAATTAGCGTAGCTGCTGTTCATAACATTAAGCAAAGATAGTCATGTGCAATTGATCTGATATGAGATGCATTATGTGAATGCTTGGCTAAAGAGATGCGTCTTTAATCTAGATTTAAACTGGGTGAGCGGGTCTGAGCCCCGAATCAGGAAGGCTATTCCAGAGTTTAGGAGCCGAATGTGAAAACACTCTCCCTCCTTTAGTGGACTTGGATATCCTAGGTACAACCAGAAGTCCAGAGTTTTGTGATCTTAAAGAGCGTGAAGGATTGTAGTGCGATAGAAAGTCAGAAGTACACAGGAGCTAAACCATTTAGAGCCTTATAGGTCAGTAGCAATACTTTATAATCGATACGGAACTTAATAGGTAACCAGTGTAGAGATGATAAAATTGGTGTTACATGATCATATTTTCTTGACCTGGTAAGAACTCTAGCAGCTGCATTTTGGACTAATTGTAGCTTGTTTATTGAGGAAGCAGGACAACCAGCTAGTAATGCATTACAGTAATCTAGTCTAGACGTCATGAAAGCATGAACTAACTTTTCTGCATCAGAAATAGATAACATATTCCGTAGCTTAGCAATGTTTCTGAGGTGGAAGAAGGCTGTTTTTGTAACATATGAAATATGATTTTCGAAGGACAAGTTGCTGTCCAATATAACACCCAGGTCTTTAACTGTCGAGGATGGAGTAACAGTACATCCTTCTAAATGCAAATTGTAGTCTGAGAGATTCTGTGTACAGGTTTTTGGTCCAATAAGTAATCCTTCAGTCTTATCAGAATTTAATAGAAGAAAATTACTAGTCATCCAATGTTTTGCTTCTTTAACACACTGTCAGATTGGATAATTTGGAGATTTCATCTGGTCGTGATGAAATATACAACTGAGTATCATCGGCATAGCAGTGGAAACTAATTCCATGTTGTCTTATATCACCAGGTGGCAGCATATATATTGAAAATAGCAGAGGGCCTAACACAGATCCTTGCGGCACTCCAAAATTTACTATCGTTATCTTAGATTTTTCCCCGTTTAAATAGACAAAATTGTGACCGTCTGATAGGTACAACCTAAACCACCGCAATGCCTGGCCTTGTATACCAGTATAATTTTGTAGTCGATCTAGGAGTATTTTATGATCTATAGTGTCAAACGCAGCACTAAGATCAAGTAACATTAGTATTGAGATACAGCCTTGATCAGAAGCTAGAAGTAAGTAATTTGTAATTTTAACGAGCGCAGTTTGTGCTATGATGAGACCTGAATCCTGACTGGAAATCTTTCATAGATTTTTTTTTTTGCAAGGAGGAGCACATTTGGACCGACACCACTTTTTCTAGTATTTTAGACATAAATGGAAGATTTGAAATGGGCAAAGCCTTAGAAATGGGCAGGGAGGAGGGGCTCTATAGTGCCACCTTATAGTGCAGTGAATGTAGAGTGAATTTGACATAGTCCTTTGATGTTTAACCGTTTTAAATGCCTATTGCCCGCTGTGCACAGTTGCCCTGGTGCCACCGGGCTTGGGCCCGCCATCGCTGCTTGCAGCTATATTTATTCTTCCGCTGCTTCTCCCTAATGAATCTCATTTTTGAGGGCCTAAACATGCTCAAACTCATGAAACTTTGCACACGCGTCAGAAGTGGTGAAAATTTACATCTGTTATGGGCCTCAGAATTAGGCATGGCAAAATGGCTCGATAGCGCCACCTACAAAAATTCAACGAAGTGCCCCTTGCGCTACGTTTCATGTACAGGTATGAAATTTGGTAGACACATGTAGCAGCCCAATACCTACAAAAAAGTCTCCTGGTCCAAAATCTGAAAACCAACAGGAAGTCCGATATTTTTAATTTTCTCAGCAAAATTTGTGCCGTTTTTGCCATTCCCATATGTCGTACTTTAACAAACTCTTCCTAGAGCTTTAATCAGATCAACATCATATTTGGTCAGTCTAATCTAAAGGCCTTTGTGACGTTAAATTGCGAAGATCTAGAGTTTTTGCCGAAGGGCGTGTCTGTGGCAGCCTTACAAAGTTCAATGTTTCGCCATGAAACAGGAAGTTGTTGTAACTTTGGCATGCAATGTCCGATCTGCCCCCAACTTCACATGTTTGGTAAGATTCCTGGCCTGAACACATCTACATGGCAATATTCAGTGACAGTCATAGCGCCACCTGCGGGCAACAGGAAATGACATGTTTTACACTGTGATTAACTCCTCATAGAGATTTAACCAGAACCACATCATATATGGTTATTCTAATCTTAAGGCCTTAGCGATGTTAAATTGCAAAGATCTTGAGTTTTCGTTGAAGGGCGTGTCTGTGGCAGCCTGACAAAGTCTGATGTTTCACCATGAAGGAGGAAGCTGTTGTAACTCAGGCATACAGTGTCTGCCCCAAACTTCACGTGTGATAAGAGTCCTGGCCTGAAGACATCTATATGCCAATTTTCACTTAGTCATATCGCCACCTGTTGGCAACAGGAAATGGCATGCTTCACACTGTAATTCAATCCCAGAAACACATTTCAGTATGCCATGAAGTACCAAACATAATAGAAACACGTTAAATCATGCAACACTTTGCTAAGTCAACTAGATCATCCATTGTGAAGGCCTCATCGACACAGCAACCAGTGGCACAGCTCCTCAACAAACCGTCCATACCGGTGTGATGAATACGTTCCTCAACTGGATTGAACTGGAATAAATACTTTGAATGTTGCGATCCTATCGGACATATGATAGCAACCTGAATCGTAACAAAGCACTGTTCGCCAGAGGAGAACTGGCCCCCCCGACTAAGCCTGGTTTCTCCCAAGGTATTTTTCTCCATTTTAACACACAAGTCTATTTGCCACCTGTTTGCCATCTGATGTCACCTGTTGGAGTTTGGGTTCCTTGCCGCTGTCGCCTTTGGCTTGCTTAGTTGGGAACACTTGACATTTGATTTGACATTTGATATTCAACAGTGCTTTGATCTGCCTGCATTGACACTATTCTTTAAGAGCTGCTGTGCAGCCAAAATTATATACCAGTTATCAATGTAAAGCTGCTTTGACACAATCTGCATTGTAAAAAGCGCTATATAAATTAAAAAAAAAAAAAAAAAGTGCTAATGTATGTGATTAACGCCACCAAACAGGAAGTTGTTGTAACTCAGGCATACGATGTCCGATCTGCTCCAGACTTTACATGTTTGATAATAGTCCTGACCTGAACGCATCTACATGGCAATATTCAGTTACAGTTAAAGTGCCACCTGTTGGCAGCAGGAAGTGTGCCACTTTGAAATGACTTTGCCATAATTCTCCTGTATTTTCTCGCTTACATGCATGTCACCCACTGTTCACTGATTTCCTAAGGCCAACGGGTGGTGGTGAGCCCGGGTGCAAGGGCCCTTTCATCGCTGCTTGCAGCTTTAATTATTATTATTAATTCTCCCCAATGGGAGTCTATGGCAGCCCTATCAACGGAACATGAGAAAATGATGAAATTTGGCACAATTGTAGAGATGCTCATGAATAGTGATTGGACTAAATTGAGTCTCTAGAACCAACTCTATAGCGCCACCACCAGTTCAAAAATTCACTCTTCTAAAGGTTATAACATTTGAACCATTTGTCCTAGAAAAATGAAGTACATCTGATTCGTCTCATGCTGATGCTATTCAACAACTTAGATTAAGTCTCCGCCCATTACAGTAGCAGCCATTTTGGAAAGTACAGTATTCAGTTTTTTCACTACTCCTCCAAATTTTGTCCAATTTTGTCCAAACTTTTATTCATCTTTGTTCAAAAGTTATGATGTCACAAAATTAACGAGGTCGACCCGAAATTGGTTTAGAGGCTGTATCTTGGCCGAACTTTGAGCAATCAAAACAAAAATTGGTATGCTTGATCAGGACCATGATCTGAGGGTCCATGCCAAATTTGGGAACAGCGCCACCTACAGGTCATGAGATTGAAAATGGCTATTTTGGCTAATAACTTTTGAACAGTTTGTCAGATCTACCACTCTTTGTCAAGATCTTGGTGTCTATGGATTCCTTGGATCATGCCGAATCCGTGGATATCGATTTTGTCAACACTGGGTGAATCACGTGTCCGCCATTTTGAATTTTGTCATAAATTGCAATATCTTTTAAACAATTTGACATATCTTCACAAAAATTGGTATGTATCATCATCAGAAGGTCCTGAAGGTACCTGAGAAGTTTGAATACAGCACTACCTAGTGTTCCAGAGTTCCTCCTAGAAATTTTGTCCCATTTTGTTCAAAATCGGCTCAGATGATATTTGGACCAAGCCACACAGAAATGACTGAACGGATTTTTGATATTCTCTACCGTTCCTGAGAGATTTTTCTCTGAATGTGACCCTGCCTGTGTTTGTTGTCTTATGTTAATTAGCTTAGCGTGCTAATTGGTTAACATGCTAACAAGTTGTCATTCTTTCTAATATGGCTCTTCAGCTATCAGGTTAACCATAAGCTTCATTATCATTAAGTTAGCTTAGTATGATAATCTGGTTAGCATGCTAAGTAATGCTTTTTTTATATATTCTCTCTCACACTAAAAGTTCTCTTCCACAGCCTGTTGAATGTGCATCCTCAAGTAGCTCAATGTGTAAAGCCAGATTCCTGGTGAGCACCTTAGCCAAAGATAGTGGGTTCTAATCCAGGGTGGAGCGTTTTTATGAAATTGTTTTGATTCCTTTATTGCGTCTTAGCATGAATAAAAAACATTTATTTCTAATCCGTGTTCATTTTTATCTAAGCTTCTGTACATTGAGTTCATTCTCACTCGTAATTCTGAACCAGCTGTTTTTCATGTTCGTTCAGTCTCTGCAGTTTTTGCTCATCCTGCTCTGTATTGCGCTACAGCATGATGAGCTGCAGGATGATCTAAAGTAAAGTTATTAAATATAACATGCAGTGCATTTTTATATTAATTCTTCATTTTGAGTTCGTTTTCACATGAACTTCTGAACTTCGGCAGTTGTGTGAATGTTCACCTGCCCAGTGGTGCAATGAGATGAGAAATGAACTCCAGACCAAGAGGTTGTGGGTTCGAATCTCGTGTGGGGTGACTTTATACAATTGTGTGTAATGAGTCATTCTGATTCCTTTATTATCCAAATAAGCATTGTTCTAATCTTTATTCCTCTTGGATTAGATACAAGTGTTTTTAGTTCATTCCCACCTGTACTTCTGAACCAGCTGTTTTTCATGTTCGTTTAATTTCTGCTGTTTTTCCTCTTCCTGCTCCACATTGCGCTACAGCATGATGAGCTGTTGAATGATCTAAACTAAAGCTATTAAATATAACGTGGTGCATTTTTATAAAAATTCTTCATTTTGAGTTAATTTTCACATGAACTACTGAACTACAGCAAGTGTGTAAACACGTCTCCCCAGTGGTGCAACAGGATGAGTGACAGAAACATGACCCAGAGTTTCTGGGTTCAAATCCCGTGTGGGACAATTGTGTGTAATGCCGTGTCATTTTGATTCCTTTATTATCCAAGTAAGCATTGTACTAATCTTTATTCCTCTTGGATCAGACGTGTTTTTTTTTTTTTTATTATTATTATTCATTCTTTGTTCGTTCTCATCTGACCTTCTGTTCATTTTGAGTTCATTCTCACCCAATACTTATGAACTAGCTGTTTTTCATGTTCATTCAGTTTCTTCAGTTTTTGCTCTTCCTGCTCCGCATTGTGCTACAGCCCTTTCTGGGGCTTGGCCCCGAATCGCTGCTTGCAGCTATATTTTTCATATTGGTTTTATTATATTTCCATGCATTTATGCATTTGAAGAAACTGTGATGAAAGCAAAAATATGAAAATGTGGTAACACTTTAGTATAGGGAACACATTCACTATTAACTATGACTTTTCCCTAAATAAACTCCTAATTTATTTCTTATTAATAGTTAGTAAGAAAGTTAAGTTTAGGTATTGGGTAGGATTAAGCATGTAGAATAAGGTCATGCAGAATAAGGCATTCATATGTGCTAAATATGTACTGATAAACAGCCAATATTCTAGTAATATGCATGCTAATAAGCAACTAGTTAAAAGACCCTAAAATAAAGTGTTAGTGAAAATGTTCACGAGAAGCGTTGAATATGTGATAACAAAAAGAAAACGTCTCTGGTTACGACTGTAACCCTGGTTGCTTGAGAACAGGGAACAAGACACTGCATCCTGAGACACTTTGGGGGAATGCCTTCACGTGACTGGTATCTGAAGCAACTGTAAAACCACGGCAATCCTATTGGCTGGCAACAGCCTATGACGTCATACTAGTGCGACCAGAAAGTATATAAGGGGCGCCTAGAGAACATGTCATCCACTTCTTCGTCTGAAGGGACTGAACTGGCAGCCCGGAGGCATGGCTACGAGAAGCAGTGTCTCATTCCCTGTTCTCAGGAAACCAGGGTTACAGTCGTAACCAGAGATGTTCCCTTTCGAAAGGGAAATTGCTCTGCTTCCTGAGACACTTTGGGGAATGAAATGCCCACACTTCCATGCTAAGGGGAGTGCATGCTGAAAAATGGCTGTGTCTAAGCACATTAATGGTAGTTCCAACTGAAACGCCAGATCCACTCCCCCTTTTTCTGGTTAGTGACAGTATTCCCTACAGCCACTGCCCGAGTTACACGCCTCAATGAAAAACTGCCTTCATAAAGTAACGGAAGGACTTGTCAAAGGCCTCTCAAGGGCTTGGTACCAGCATCTTCACTGGGTTCCTTTAAGGGAATATAGCCAGGGGCCAAAAGGAGCCCTGGCCAGTCACTTTTAGGGGGACATTGTGTCAACCCCCAGAGTCACCTGGGAAGCTAACAACCTAAACTGTTTCCTAAACAGAGTCTCTTACCATACTCGCCTCATGAGAGGCAACCAGATGAGAGGGACTGCAGAAGAGGCGGTAACCAGCTCACACCGGACAAAAAGATGATTGTCCTGGGTAGCAGGACTCAGCATAGTGCTTTCCAAACCCTTATAAATGAGGGGAGATACTCTGCTCGACCCTGGACCTACAGAGCGCTTCTTTTTCAAAGCACTGTGGAGGCTGGGTACTCTACATAGGGTCCTAATGAGAGCAGTACCCCCAGCTCTATCAAGAGCTGATCTACCGAGGGGTTCACAAGAATCTCTCGTCCTGTCAGACCAAACTCAGGGAGCAATGCTCTCTATAGGAGGATCCTCTCAAACAAGGGAGTACCTACCACTCTAAAAAGCTGATCTACCAGGGAGGTCTCAAGTCCTTCGACCTTCTGACCAGTCTCAGGGAGCGAGGTACTGTAAAGAACGACCCTCTAACATGAGGGGAGTACTACCTAGGCTCAACCAAGTAGAGTATCAACCAAGCTCTGGGGCTAGAATCAGGGAGGCTCCTGTGGAGCCTACAATGTGAACTCAATCTGTGTAATCTGGGGAGCCAGGACACTCAAACTCTCAAACTAGTTAGAAGTGCTCGGAATGTAGCTTGATCCAGAGGATCGCCATCAAGGCTGCCTGAGTAGGGCCAACTACTTGGAAATAAGTCTAACAGAGATAGCCACCAGAGATGTGCAGGCTTGGAATACTCATTCACATTGCCACACAAGCGATGTACTCACCATATCACTTTCTACCCTTTAAACAAGTGAAAGCTTCTGTGAAGCGGTGGAAGTCATGATCTAACTGGAGCTCGGGGGAGCGGAGGGAGCAGAGGCTTCAGCGTAGTGCCTCTAAAACACACAGTGAGAGGAAATCACTCCACTCAGCCAAGGGCAGTTTATCAAAGAGGGCTGAAGAGGGCCGTACACTTGAAATCGTGATCTTACCTGGAGCTCAGTAGAGCGGTGGCTTCAGCTTTTTAGAAAGACCCTCTAAACGAAAGGAAGCCAACTCACTCGGTACAGAACGATTATTAAGGCGGCCCCCCAGAGGGCTGAACACTTGAAATATCAAATATGTGGAGCACAGAGGAGAGGAGGCACATAGTAAGGGTGTCACAATAACCTTCCCTAATAATGGAAGCTCCAGGGCCCTAGTTAAATAGGCCCTATATAAAATATATTCTATGATATTCTGAATAAATGCCCCCTTTATTCCTTTCTATAGGTCACTGAATTTATAACAGCTCTTGCCAATGGTGAGGCGCCCTACAAAGCTCAACCTGTGATTTTTAAAGAGCGGAGGCCTTAATTTAAATGGGGCCTGCCATACTTTCATTGGGGAGGGATTGGGGAGACCC